>LFRF01000006.1:292614-378573 GCA_001189435.1 Tolypocladium ophioglossoides CBS 100239 | reverse complement strand
GATTTGTTTGCGACGCCTGCGGGGTTGGAGAGGAGCCAACACGACATCACGTGCACGTTTAAATACAAGCAAAACTGGCCACCAAATGGCGACGTGCAATCCTGTGATGCGACGCCGTGTCGCAGCCTGCTTGTCCGGCCTCAGCACCTGCTTACACATTACACAGGCACACGACGGGGAACACCCCACAGACCCACGCCGAGCCCCAATGATTCCAAAGGCCATGCATGAGCCGCGTCACGGATCTACCTCTCCGCACGTTCCTGGACGTGCGTCCCGGGTGGCCGCCCAGAGCACTTCATGTCGACACGTGAAGCTGATCTCGGATTCTATGGTGGTGGCGCCCCGTGGCTCCCGAAGCGCGCCTCTGGCGGTCCGCTGCCCTGTTACGAACGTGTGTGACTTGCATCATGACGACGTGGAGTCTCCATCCAAAAGTGGCCCCAGGCTCTGTTTCCTCCTTAGCTGCCCCTCATCGCCAAAGCTTGAGGCGTGAGAGGAAGCTGTACGCGGTGTCGCGGCGGTCTAATGGCCGCCGACGGGCTCCGAGCTCGACGCCAATGGCTTGCCCGGTGGTTGTGAACGGCGGATGGATCGGGGCTAGACGGAACATGGCTTTTGAGTGTTGAACGCTCTTCCGTGCCATATCTACCCGCCATATCTACCCGGCTTTCCCATCTCAGATCAGAGCAGGTCAGAGACGTTGCCGAGTTCCATGTATCCATCGGTGTCTCGCCGACCAACACATCCATCGCCCATCATGCCCGCCGCCAAGGAGTCTGTCCTTGGCCACCACCTGGCGCACGTCGGCAAGCAGTTGGCCACGGCTAACAAGCAGCAGCCGCAGCCGCAGCCGCAGCAGCCGCAGCAGCAGCAGCAGTACCAACCGCCCGTTGACATCATCGACATCCGCCGCGACAAGGTCAAGCTCAACCTCAAGGACGAGGTCGCCTCCCAGCTCAACCCCGGCGACGGTGGCGTCCGCAGGCTCCCCACCCTGCTGCTGTACGACGAACGGGGCCTGCAGCTGTTTGAGGATGTACCTCGCCCCGTCCCCCTGCCCTGAGAGCAACCCCCCCTCGAGCCCGCCCACAGGAAGAAGCGCGCGTTCCGCTCATATCAACCCCCCCCCCAGATCACGTATCTGGACGAATACTACCTCACCAACCATGAGATCGAGCTGCTCGGCCAGGCGAGCGCCGAATTGGCGGGCCGCATCCCCGCCGGGGCCATGGTGATTGAACTGGGGAGCGGGTCAGTCGTTGTTGCGCGTGCCTTGGGGACGCTGAACTGACACGCGTTTGGCCGGAAGTAACCTGCGCAAGGTCTGCCTGCTCCTGCAGGCGTTCGAGGACCAGGCCAAGCCCATTGACTACTACGCGCTCGACCTGTCGCAGCGGGAGCTGGAGCGCACGCTGGCCCACGTCCCGGCCTTCAAGCACGTCTCCTGCCACGGCCTCCTGGGCACGTATGACGACGGCCGCGAGCTGCTGAAGCAGGCGGCGTTCGTGGACAGGCCCAAGTGTATCCTGCACCTCGGGTCCAGCATTGGTAACGCCTCGTGCCTCGGGAGTATGGGGGTTCGCTCGTGCTTATGCTGCTGCCAGGCAACTTCCATCGCGACGATGCTGCCGACTTCCTGCACGGCTTTGCCGACCTCTTGCAGTCTGAGAATGATGCAATGATTGTCGGCGTGGACTCGTGCGGCGACCCAGACAAGATCTAGTAAGCTTCGCTGGATGCAGGTTCGCAACTGACGGGTTGTTGTACTGACAAAGCCCCCAGCCGCGCATACAATGGTCAGCGCCGCCCCTTTTCAACGCCGCTTCCCCTATACTAACGCAGCGCTACCTACGTAGACAGCAAGGGCATCACCCACCAGTAAGCAAGGCCCACCACCACTTACACGGTGCCCTGCCGGGGCGCTGACGACGCAGATTCATCCTCAACGGCCTGGCGCACGCCAACGACATCTACGGCGAGCAGGTCTTCCGCCTCGACGAGTGGAGCGTCGTCGGCGAGTACGTCTWCGACGACGAGGGCGGCCGCCACCAGGCCTTTCTCTTCCCCGTGCGCGAGACGACCGTCCTCGGCTCCGCCGTCAAGCCGCACGAGCGCATCCAGATCGAGCAGAGCCTCAAGTACTCGCCCGTCGGGTACGAGAGGCTGTGGAAGCAGACCGGCCTGCGCGAGGTCCAAGCCTGGAGCCGCGGCGGCGAATACGGTGACTCCTCCCCTGACCGCAGCCATCGCGAGTCCAGCTCCGCTGACACCATGCAGGCCTTCACATGCTGAAGCGCGCGAGGCTCCCCTTCAGCAAGGTCCCAGCCCTCTACGCCGCCGCCCCCCTGCCCACGATGCAGGACTGGGTGGCCCTCTGGGCGGCCTGGGACACCGTCACCAAGGGCATGCTCCCGCCGCAAGAGCTCACCGAGAAGCCCATCAAGCTGCGCAACGCGTGCATCTTCTACCTCGGCCACATCCCGGCCTTCCTCGACATCCAGCTCACCAAGACGACGGGCGCGCCGGCCACGCACCCGGCCGGCTTCCACGCCGTCTTCGAGCGCGGCATCGACCCGGACGTCGACAACCCGCAGCAGTGCCACGACCACTCGCCCGTGCCCGACGAGTGGCCGCCCGTCGACGACATCGCCGCGTACCAGGGCCGCGTGCGCGAGCGGCTGCGCGCCTTGTATGCCGGCGGCCAGGAGAGCATCCCGCGGGGCGTCGCGCGCGGCGTCTGGGTTGCGTTTGAGCACGAGCTCATGCACATCGAGACGCTGCTGTACATGATGCTGCAGAGCGACAGGACGCTGCCGCCGCCGCACACGGCGCAGCCTGACTTTGAGCGCATGGCCAGCAAGGCGTACAAGGCGAGGGTGCCGAACGAGTGGTTTGATGTCCCTGAGCAGACCATCACCATTGGCATGGACGACCCCGAGGACGGAACTGACGCGGACCGTCACTTTGGCTGGCATGTCGCTCTCGCGCATAGTTGTGGCCCCTGTGCTAATATACTCTCAGGGACAATGAGAAGCCAGCGCGTAAGGAGACTGTCCACGCCTTCCAGGCCAAGGGCCGGCCCATCACCAACGAAGAGGCACGCTCTCACCACCCACAAACCAAGCCCCCTATGCCTTGCTGACTTCAACAKTACGCCCAATACATGTACAGCGCCAACATCTACACCATCCCCGCCTCCTGGTCCTGCATCCCCCCTTCTRAGGAGCCCAACGGCACGCACAACACCCTCACCAATGGCACCACCAACGGCACCACCAACGGCCACGCCGCCGCGCCGCTGCCCGAGTCCTTCCTCCAGGGCAAGGCCGTGCGCACCGTCTACGGCCTCGTGCCCCTCCGCCTCGCCCTCGACTGGCCCGTCTTCGCGTCGTACGACGAGCTCGCCCGCTGCGCGTCCTGGATGGGCGGCCGCGTGCCGACGGTCGAGGAGGCCAGGAGCATCTACGCCTACGTCGAGGGCCAGAAGGAGGTGTCGACGCGGAGCAAGCTGGCCAACAGGGTTCCCGCCGTGAACGGGTGAGCCGTCCCCCCTACCCCTGAACATGAACCTGGGAGATGCTGACCACGCGTGCGTGCAGCCACCTCGTCAACGACGGCGTCGAGGAAACGCCCCCATACCACCCGCCGCCGACCGTCGAGGACAGCCCCTCGCTGTTCATCGACCTCGCCGACGCAAACGTCGGCTTCAGGCACTGGCACCCCCTGCCCGTCACCTCCCGCGGCAACGCCCTCGCCGGCCAGGCCGCCATGGGCGGCGTCTGGGAGTGGACGAGCTCCCCGCTGCGCCGCCACGCCGGCTTCGAGCCCATGCCGCTGTACCCAGCCTACACGGCCGACTTCTTCGACGGCAAGCACAACGTCGTCCTCGGCGGCTCGTGGGCCACGCACCCGCGCATCGCCGGCCGCAGGAGCTTCGTCAACTGGTACCAGCGCAACTACCCCTATGCGTGGGTGGGCGCGAGGGTGGTGAGGGACGCTCAGCCCCTTGACAGGTAATGACCAAGGCTAGGGACAGGGGGAACAAAGGAACTGGGAGGACTGTAATCAGGGAACCGAAACAAAGGAACTTGGGCAAGGACGACAATCAGGACACGGATATTGGGTTCCAGCTCGGCTCAAAAGTTTTGCACCTGGGCCAGGATTTGCCACACTCCGCTCTCTTAAACGCCATCACGTATGAGGAGCGCCACGCTCACTTGAATGAACATGTTGCAAGTAGTATTTTCAGTTGAAATTTTGTTGTATGTCTGTTTGCTCAGAGCTCAGAGCCGTATTCCCCGCGATGGTCTGTGTAGCCGCCTCTCAGCCGGATTCGTCATCAGTCAAGGTGTGCCCTGAGCGCAGAGCCGCGTCGACAAGTTGCCCAGTTTCCCGGTACCATCGCAAGGAGAGCAAGGATCTTTCATCTTCCGCCTAAGCCCTCGTCGAGCTTCAACACGCAAGCGACCGTCCTCGGCGGACCGCATCGCGAGACGTCGCACAGGGGGCCCATCGTGGACTCAACGGCGGTGTACGCCAAGCGAGTGGCGAGCCGCCCACAGCCTAGCAAACAAACGTTAGGTCACGCCTAACTCGACACAGCGCCTGGACCCAAGGCCAGGCGCGGCGCTGTAAATTGCTCCATCGCTCAATCACCCGTTAAGACTGCCGTAGATGTCGAGGAGCTGCTCGAAGACGTATCCTGGCAGCTGGACGCCGTTTTCGGTCACCAGGTTGGTGATGAGCTCCGGAGGCTACGCAGAGTCAGCATACAGGGACAGAGGGACAGGCTGATTCGAATAGGACTCACAGTATAATCGACAGCGTCCCGAGGCTGCTTGCTGGTGGCGTCGGTGCTGAAATCCAACACGTCCTGCTTGAAGCCAAGGTCACGCTGGTCGAGCGGGAACTTGCGCACAAACTTGTGCGTCTCAGCCGCGACGTAAAAGGGAATTTTGGTCTTGGACGCCAGCTGTGCAATCTGGTAGGTGCCCATGCGCGAAATGATGCCGCCATTCTGCGTAACAGCCTCCGCACCCACAAACACCATGTGAACCTGTCGCAGCAACCCCAGGACATGGGCGACCGCCGCCTCGGGTATCTCCGCGACAGGAATGCCCATCTGCCGCAGCTCCTTGACGACGCGGCCGCTCTCCTCGCCCCGTGCCTCGTCGCGCACATACACGACCCTAAACTTGGCGTTGAGGCTCTTGGACGCGCGCTCCAGCAGCCCCGTCACGGACCTCGACGCGCCGTGCGTCAGCACACACTTGCCCTCGCCGACGAAGCGCCAGCCCGCCTCCGCGACGCCGTTGCGCGCGGCAATGGCCCTGGCGGCGAACAGGCGGCCGTTGCGCAGCAGGTGCTGGCGCACGGCGTCGAAGCTCCCGTCCTGCTGCTTAAGCGAGGACACGAGGTACTGCAGGAAGAGGTCGGTGCCGGCTGTGAGCGGGACGGGGTTCGCGACCGAGGCCTTGAGGCGGTCGGAGTGCATCTTGACGGTGTCGAGCGTCTCGTACACGGTCGTCGAGGGCACGGTGTTGAGGAGCACGATGAGGGACTCGATGGCGGCGACGGGCTTGGTCACGTCGGGGTCCGAGGCGAGGAGGTTTCGGTACGTCGAGACGATGCTAGAGTCAGTCAGTACCGCTGCACCGCCCGAGGAGGGAACGAGAGGCAGGTGACGCACTCAAAGTTGGTGGACGACAGCGACTGTCTGCGAATGGGCAGCTCCCCAGCGAGCGCCTCCGGGGCCGCAGCTGCGCCTAGACGTGTCAGCAACGAACATTCTGCGTGGCTGGATCACGGAGAGCCGTACCAGCAGCCGAGTCGGCAGTAGCCATGGTCGAGATGGGGTGTGCTCGTCCGATGTGGTGATGGGCAGTGATGAGGTACGGAGACTCAGGCGTCGAGGCCTGGAAATTTTGTGGTGAGTCAGGCAAGCGGGGCGCGGCTCTGCTGGCGGCGACGCAGCCGTGGCGGGGCCGAACAGCCCCTGTATTTTCGGAGCAGCGGCCTTCAGGAGCCGCACGCCTCAACCATCTATCGGCGTATCTGGGCGGCTTGAACACAGCCTCACGAAATAAATACTTGGCTAGAAGTAGTGCTATTCCCCGGCCCATTGCGCAAGCCCGCCGCGTCCCCGCGCAAAAGATGCAGTATGAGCATGAAGGATCGTATGCTCCATGGAGGGACGCCACCCCAGCACGCCGCAGCTAATCGCGGGGCTGCCAAAAGCCCCCCGTGGGCCCCTCATCAACCCCTCCATCCACTACGGCCCTTGATTGGACCTCCCGTCTCAAACTCGAGCACACCACCACGGCACGGCGTCACTCCACCATGTTTGCTCTCGAATGATAGGTACGATGCACTCACGATGACTTTCGTCATGTAACACGCACCTCACCGCTCTTGACTGCCGCCTCTCTTCCGTTCCAGCACTTCATCGCATCGCATCGCATCGCATCGCATCGCATCGCATCGTCTCTTCGTCGAGAGTGACACCATCTGCCCTGCCTCGGACCATGGAGCTCCTCGACCCGGCGACGGGCCGCCCCCTCCCCAGCGACGCCATCCAGCGCGTCCTCTTCCTCGCCAACACCGTCCACGTCTACAACATCCCGCCCCTGGCCTCAATACGCGGCCACAGCGCCACGTCCTGGACCGCCGACCCCCAGCGGCACATCTTCACCGCCCGCCTGCGCGTCGTCGAGACCTCCTCCGACGCCCCGTCCTCTGAGACGGCGTCCAGCAGCCTCAAGATCGACGTCGTCCTCGAGGACCCCTCCACCGGGCAGCTCTTCGCCGCCTGCCCCTACGCCGACCGTACGGCCGTCGAGCCCGTCGTCGACAGCAGCCGCTTCTTCGCCGTCACCGTCCGCGACGACCAGGGCCGCAAGGCCGTCCTGGGAATCGGCTTCGAGGAGCGCTCCGAGGCCTTCGACCTCGCCGTCGCGCTGCAGGAGGCCCGCCGCAGCCTCGGCTGGGACAGCGAGCAGCCCAAGGGCTTGGACGCGGCCGCGGCCGCGCGCGGCGGAAAGGAGAACGCGCGCGACTACAGCCTCAAGGAGGGCGAGACCATTACTGTCGACCTCGGCAAGGCCAAGCTCGGGCGACGGCGTCCGCAGCAGCGGCCAGAGGCCGCGACCGCAGAGTCGAACACCACCCTGCAGTCCTTTGCGCTGCCTCCTCCCCCGTCTTCATCGTCGTCCAACGACTCGGGAGGCGCGTTTGCGCTGCCGCCGCCGCCCAGTGCCGAGGACGTCAAGCGCAAGAGGCGCTCGCTGCGGGACATGGGCTTCGACGATGGACAGTTTGGAGAGTTTGCATGAGCGTGATTCGCGCGTTGCAGACGAAGCGGAATTGCCTTTTCCGCCATGCTGAATAGAGACTGGGATCGGACGACACTGGATATCACATGCTGGATCGAGGACGGAAAGGATGGTTGGTTGGAACATTACATAAGTATCGCGCCAGATTGCGCCCGTACATAAAAGGCATCATATGCAGAGCCCATACAGAATGCATAACAAGTAATCCCCAGCTTCATTACACCAACAGCCTGTTTCGTCTTCAGTTCGGCCAGAGCGATTCCAAGCTCGGCAGGCTTAGACGATTCTCCCGGCACTTCGCTAGGTCTCCACAGCGAGGTATCCGCAGGTGGCTGCACTCCTCCTTTTCTTCCATCTTCTCCCCTGTCTTATACTGGTAGTTCAGGCCGTGATTGGATGCAAAGTCCTCGCTGCTCTCGTCCACAGTGTCGAGGGCGGGGCTAGCACTCTTCGAGGCACTCGGCGGAGGGCTCGGCGGCGCTCTTGCCAGAGGCTCGTGTGCAATCTGTACGTCCGCCCGCAGCTCGAGCTCTGGGCTTTTCGGCACAAACTCTGGTGTTGCTCCGTTGAGCGGCGTCGAGGTGCTGCATGTGGGGGACCCGAAGGTGGTGGTGCTGCTGCCCGAGGACGATTCTGCCGTGCCTCTCCTCTCGCGGGACGATGCCCTCTGCTGCTGCGCCTGCCCCAACGTATCACGGCTGTGGGCTTCCATGTACAGCTCGCTCAGCCTGAGAAAGATGGCCTTTTCTTGCTCGACCGCCACGTTGATCTGTGACCGCAGCAGGTTGAGTTGTTTCCGTAGCCTCCGTCTCTGCTTGCTCGCCTCCATGGTTTCCAGGTCGATTTCCACGTCAGAGTACCGCCGGATCAGGCCAGTCGCCTTGTTGGACTGCACCTGGAGCGAGGTGGCCAAGTAGGCCTGTTCGGTATATATCTCCTCGTATGGCCGTGGCCGGAAGATGGCGTTGAAGGTTGCCATGGTCGGTGATGAGCGGCTGCTGTCCTGTCGAAGCTGGTCGTGCGACTTGGAAGTCTTATGCCGTAGTCGAGTGGTTTGTGCATTGCACGTGGAGGTCTCTTCTGTGGTTGGTGCATTGCACGGGGAGGTCTCTCCTGAAGACAATGTGCTTCCAGAACTTAATGGCTTCTCAACGGTTTGTAGCGTCACCTTGCCCAAGCCGTTCGGCGGTGCCGGCGGCGGCGCTATCACTCTGGCAGTCATTAATGCTGCCGGGTCTGCATAGCAGGATTAGGCTCAGGTACACGTGGTTTATGCTGGTGACAGGTCTTTCCGATGGAGGTTCGATGGAGAAATGGCGCATGCAGCTCGTCACAACTGACCGGGTAACTAGCTGCACTTGCAGGACGAGGAGTGTTGAGGTCAGGTCCATCCGGCCACCCTCGCCAGACTAAGTACGCTTTCCGCTTGCCTCCCTTTCAATCCCAAACAGTCTACCCAGTGCCAAAACGAGGTGTATTATTTCCCTAGTTGGCCGATGCGAGGGGTCTGGCCTCCCGCCAGTCCATTGCGTGGCTGTGGCATCCGGCACCGTCAGATCCGTGCTCCTCCGGATGCATCAGCGTTGAACGCCCTGTCCAACAGCAGTCCTCTTACTCGTAGTGTATTGTTCGCAGTTCAAGATGTCCGCGGTCACGAAGTGCCAAGAGCTGGTTGGTTGCCGTCACGGTGGCGTTGTGGGTGGCACTGGCCTCCCACGCCAAACGGTTCCAAGCTCCTATCCAATACCGTGCGGCTGGAAGCTAGTGCCGGGATGAATAGCCGGCAAAGGCATTCATCAATGCCATTCACATGACGAGGCCGTCGTGCTGTGGCGGCTTGTTGACCTCCAGAGCCCGATATCCATAGCAGCTCGCGGTTGAGGTCGGCATGCCGGGCCTCGTCGTTCTGGCTGCCGCTCGACCTGTCCCGTTTCTTCTTGCCCACTTGCACATCGGGGTGATACTGCTTCATGATGTCCACGAAGCAGTCCGTCGAAATCTGAGGCCAGGAATCACATGATCTCTGGTTGAAGGGGCGGGGGGGGGGGCCGAGGCAGATGTCCTGGTCAGCCAGTTGGAGCCTCACGATGGAGTTGCCGGCCTAGATGTCGAGGACTCCCTCCTCGACCAAGCCGTCCCCGGTAAAGCACAAGTCGCGACCTGCGCTTGCATGGCCCTTGCGGCGTAGCCATCCTCCTTGAGCAGCCTCTTGGAGGTGCAGCTCTCCCAGACCTTGAAGTCGGCGAGATAGTATCCACCAGGCCATCCATGGGCTCCAGGGCCGCCAGCGACAGCCGGAGCCCCGGTCTCTGGCATGCGATATTAAGGTTCTAGAAACAGACACAACACAAGTTACATCCACTCATGAAGACAGCTCCACTGCCGTTGTGGCCCTTATGCATGTACCCATGGCTCTGAAACATACAAGCAAGCAAGCAAGCAAACAAGTAAGCAAGCAAACAAACTTGCATTAGCCACGCTTGTTGGTCGTGAATACGAGCCCTCAGTCGCATACCAGTCGTCTGGTAGCGGTTCGCCCCCTACATGCGGGGCGCAAGTTACAGTTGCCGAGCGCAGAGGCCAGCGAGCGGCTCCTTGCCGCGCCTCGTGAGCTGGGTGTCTCGTGAGCTGGGTGATGCGTCTCGTGAGCTAGGTGATGCGTCTCGTGAGCTGGATCGTCTCCTGAACTGGGGCGCGAGATGGAGCCGCCGCCGTTGAGGGGAGAGGATTAGATTGCTGTCGTCTCACAGAGGAGCCAGCCCCTGCCGCAGAGCCGCCCTGCTTGAGACGAAAGCCTATGCCGCATTTCTGTCTGTCCCGAGAAAGGCGTGACGGTTTGGTGGCGTCGGATGTCGCTGATGTTGGTGGAGGGAGTCGTGACTCGTGACCCACAGTAGCAAACGGAGCCGGGCCAAATTATCAGATTGAGTAATATCACCCACCGTACTTGGCATCAGCTCTATGTAGGTGGTACAGGGGCGTCGCAACAGCTTCATACCAGTATGCACCTGCGGGCCCGCGTCTGCGATTGACCCATTCCACACAAGCAATATGCCACCAAGCCACATCGGCTGGCCTCGACTCCCCAGCATCCTGCTTAACCAACAGCAAAAGCTCACAATCCGCGTCTCCCCTTACTCGCCCACACCATCCGTGCAGGCCATGCTGTCGGCGCCGTCCCTGCTCTCCATGCCCAGGTGCTGGTGATACTCCTCCGGGGGCACAGTCTTGACTCTCTCGAGCTCGTCCATGAGCGCCATAATCTGCCTCATCATGGCGTGGCACCTCGCTCTCTCGCCCCGGACCATGGTCTCCTCGTAGAGCTCGACCTTCATCCTACACTCGCGCAGCTCGGCCTCCTGGGCAGCAATCGTGTCCTTCATCTCGGCATTCTCGCGCGCCAGCACGGGGTTGTCCTCGAGACGGTTGAGGTACTTCTTCTCCAGCTCCGTGATGCCCTCGGGTTCGGTTGGGCTCGCGACGGAGACGACAGTCGGGTGGTTCTCCATCTCGCCGGCATGCGCAGCGGCCGCATCGCTCTCAACGTCCGGGACGATGAAGATGGTGGTCTGGCCGCCCTGGCCCCTGAGGCGGAAGAAGCGAGTCTTCATGTCGACGGGCACCATGCCGCTAGTGTAAAAGTCGCTGCCCAGCACCTTCATCCATCTACGCTGGCCGCCGACCTCGCTGTCCTTCCAGAGCCTCTCCTTCATCTCGATGGCCACCTCCTCCCTGTCCATGATGCGGTGGACCATCTCGAACATGTCGTCCCCGGCATCGCCGAGCACAAATCAGTCCTGATGATCGGCCACCTCGCGGCTCTTGGACTTGCCGTTGGGGCTGCTGCGGTTGAGCATCTGCGCGGGCAGGACCGCCTSGCGCTCGAGGAGGTCGAGCACGAGGGCGTGGTTGAGCTCGATCTCGCCGGTGCGGGCGACGAGGTACGAGTGGTTCAGCAGCCACTGGCCGAGGAGCGTGCCGCGCGCCACCTCGAGGTGCTCCGCGTCTTCCTCGCTGTCCGACGGCAGAATGGAAAGCAGGCCGCCCGTGCCCGCGTACTCCTCGTCGAGAATCTCCAGGCACTCGTTGGCGTGCATGACGAGGCTGTGGTGGTCGCGGTAGGGCCTGACGGGCCGGCTCCCAGCAGCCAGGGGGCCAAGCTTGTTTGCCGGCTTCAGGGGGCACCGATGCCCTGCCTCATGATGCTGCTGAATGTTATTCGAGATGGCCCACAGCGGGAGATGGTGACTCTCGTCGCCATTGTGGTACGGGGTGGTCAGGTCGACGAGCAGGTCAAACGCCTCGTTGGAGTTGAAAAGGAGACGGCGGTCCTCGCGGTCCCCGGTGACGCTACCCACAGTTGCCATGTCCGTTATCTTGCGGATCAAGTAGAGCAGGCTCTGCGCGTGCTGCTTGAGGGCCTCGAGGGTCGGGGCAGTGTCGGACGAGAGGTATGAGCAGTTGACGTGCCGGAGCACCGCGATGTCGATGTCGTTGAAATAACCGAGCGCCGGATCAGTCAAGCTGCACTCCCAAGCGGAGGCGTAAGGATTCGCAGGGACGCGAGCGCCGGAGTCGCTGGACGAGCCGCGGCGGCTGCCGTTTCTCGGGTTGTCTGGCATGGCGAGATGTCAACTCGTGATGCAACTGGGCAGAGTAGGCTGCGAAGATACCTTGTCAACGCGGGAAAGCAGGGAGCTAGGTGGGCAAGATGCGTTTCCAATGTTGCTCTAGAGACGAACGGTCGGTACGTGGTTGAATTCGCCTTGTGCGTTTTGGCTGGGCCGTCGCTCGGGTTACAGCTGTCGGGGCATCTAGGACAACGGACAATCGCGTCCTCGCAGCTGGCGCCATGCTTGTGGTCTGAAAGATACCAACGGCTTCTCAAAAGCGCTTCTGGCGGCCTACCTGCACGCGTGTTCTACCCTATATTCAGTGCCTTCCGGGGGAGCATCTTGACGATGACGATGCGGTGTTTGAGCCAGTTTGCCTTGAGTTTCTAATGGCAACTTGGGGTCGGTTGCAAATTCAAGGGGCATTTCTACATCGCCTGCATCTCTGCAGGGAGCTGTGCATTCGGCTATGAGATGCCACTAGGAGAGTGGAAGCCTTCACGACCAAGTCCGTCAGCAACTCACAGGAAGATGCTGCCTAGTTGCGTGAAATCTTATTTATATCGACGCAGGTCACCCGAATTAAAAATGCAACTCATAATCACACTCAATCTTGAACATATGCTGGCTGCTCATTGAGCTGTGTTGCCGTCATGTCTCCGCATCTCTGCATCACAGCGAGGACCCGAGACGATAGTCCTTGATGACAATTAGAACACAACACACCGTACCAGAGATGGCAGACTTGACGGCCCTAGCTTCGCCGCAACGGGCCGGACGCCGCCCAGAGCGTCCGCGACGTTGGACGAAAGTAGTTGAACGAAAGTAGTTGGATGACGACGGTTACGGAGGCAGTCCCCCACACCCCAGAGGGCAGATAGATCCCTGCCGGAKCGGGATCGCCAATCGGCTACGATCCCCGCACCGCATGGGAAGGGGTTTTCGGGGCAGCGTTTCCCAGTCGAGAAGGTCCCTCGGCATTGACAGCGACAATCAACTGCGATGCGCAAAGACTGTTAGAGCCCACGGATGGGCTCATGGAGGGCCGCGTTCAAGTTCAGGCCAAGCAACGAGGAACAGCACTGGCATTGGCCACAGCTCGCTTCGGTGTCACCGTGTTCGCGGTCAGTGCCTCATCAAAGGAATGCCCACATGGTGCTCTGTAGCACGGCGTGGCGCCGGTGCCGGTGGAGCCCGGCGGGCATCGGGCACGGCAGCAGTGATGGATGGACGCTACAGCTGTACGACTACCGTGGCCCTGCTGAGCTGGCCCCAGCCCATGCAGGCGATTCAGCTGGCCTGGAATGGTCAACCAGGCGGCGGTGCTTCTGGACTCGAGGCATACTCGTCCGCTGCACCAACGTCGACGTGTTCGCCGTGCATTGACCAGTGCTGTAGGCAAGGGAAACGGACAATGGCAAGCCGTGCTACCCGGCCTATCATAGAGTTTGCGCCGACGTTGAAGGAGGCTCCTGTTGGGCTGCGAGGGCGCATCCGAGGCGTTGTCTGGCAGAATCCAGATGGCTGGTTTGCGCTAGTAGGGGTTGCCGTCATCGGGCATCGGCGTCAGCGCTCAATCTCGCTTTGCAGCAGCAGATGTTGGCCAAGTCCACCAACACCGCTTCCGACGTGTTCGCGTTGGCCTATCCCGGTGCTCTTGCACGGCCCACGTCCGCATACATACAATCACCCTGGGCTTGCTCGTGATACGTCGCCGGGCCGGGCCATGACATCGTTCGTCTGGCCCATGACCTCGTGTCGGCCTCAGTGCTGCGCAGCGCGGGGAGAGCGTGGTCTGACATCACCACGGTTCCTTGCTTTTCCGCCCTTGGGCCTAGCACGGGACGGGGCCAAAGTCTATCGCCCTGGCGCCTGACGAGGACGGCTCTGGTTGTTTTCGTTGCGCCTCTGCGCCTGTCGTCTGCCCCGTTGCGGTGCTGCTGCCTTCTCTTTCGCTTGGGAACCTGGATGGGATGCGCGCGCATCTCGGGTTGTGCCAAAACTGCCGGCCGTGCGACGGCAGGCGACATGCGGACGGGCCACAAGTAAGTGACTAGGGGGCACGCAGCTGAACATGGGTTCGTCCATCGTGGGTCCGGCAGGGGGTCGATCTGGTGGTGTGTGGATTGGATGTGGGTGGATGGACGGCCCCAGCGCTGGCCATGGCTCCAGCAGAGAGATTGCGCAGAGAGAACTTTTCCTCGGTCGAGGGCAGGGAGATGAGAGCAAGCMGCAAGCAGCAAGCAGCGTTCTCTGATCGATCCGTGTGTGCAAGCTGGAGGGAATGCGGATCGAGTGCCACGGCAACCAGGCCATGAGCGCAATAACACAAGTGAACACAACAACAGCTGCGAGTGATACAGCCGATGCCAGCACCGGGATAAGAGAGACAAGAAACCCTGATCGCTGGGCCGGCTGTCTCCTGTGCCGCGATGGAGCCAGAGTTGCGCCCGCAAGCTGCCATTTGCTGCTGGCGCGGGCCCAGACGGGCTGAGACAAGCAGTTACTAGCTGCTGTGGCGTCCGATCAATGAGCCCAAGCGAGCGGTGGCCTCGCTTCCGGTTCTTGTCACCGTCTGTCCGGGAGCTGCTCGACAGCTGGAGCAGCTGCTGCACAGCATCAGTCAGGGAGCTCGATTGGGTTTTAATTCATTCCGCCATTCCTCGTAGTCCTCCGTACTTGTAGCTTGCCCATCCCTGGCGTGCACCCTCCGCTTCCTTCTCCTTCACTCGCACACCTACTTCGCACGTCCGTCCCCGCCAACCTCAGCGCGGCCAGACGAGCATCGCCAACACAGCTTGGAGTCCCAAGAACAGAGCATCAACGCCAACGCCCAACAGCGCAGCTAGGCTGCCCAGGCCGCCGCCATGGGCTCCTTCGTCAGCTGGATCAAGGAGAACGTCCCCTCGGGCCAGGGGTCGGCCGAGGCCACGACGACGCCGCCGCAGTCGGCATGGGGTGAGTCGAAGCCGCGTCGCCGTGTTGTTGAGGCGGAAGCTGACGGCCGTCCCAGGCATGGTCGACACGCTGGTGCCGGTGCTGGCCGTGTCGCTGGTGTACATCGTGTTGTTCCTCATCTTTCGGCGGTCCCAGCGCAGGTTCTATGCGCCGAGGACGTATCTGGGGTCGCTGCGCCAGAAGTGAGTCCCCCTGGGCCCCCCTGAGTCGCGATAGCTTCACGCGAGACGCACGTACTGCCCCCCTCCCTCTCTCCAGCGAACGGAGCCCTGACCTCCCCGGCGGCTGGTTCAACTGGTTCGGCACCTTCTGGAAGATCCCCGACGCCTTCGCGCTCTCGCGCCAGAGCCTCGACGCCTACCTCTTCCTACGCTACCTGCGCATCGCCGCCGTCATCGCCTTCGTCAGCCTGTGCATCACTTGGCCCATCCTGTTCCCCGTCAACGCCACCGGCGBCGGCGGCCAGTCGCAGCTCGAGATCCTGTCGTACAGCAACATCAACGTCAACACGCAGGGCAGCCGCTTCTACGCCCACGCGCTCGTCGGCTGGGTCGTCTACGGCTTCGTCATGTACATGATCATGCGCGAGTGCATCTTCTTCATCAACCTGCGCCAGGCCTACTTGCTGGCGCCGCAGTACGCCCGCCGCATCTCGGCGCGCACCGTGCTCTTCACCGGCGTGCCCGACGACTACCTCGACGAGGCGCGCATCCGCCAAATGTTCAGCGACTCGGTGAAGCGCGTCTGGCTCGCCGGCAAGACGGACAAGCTCGACGAGCTGGTCGAGGAGCGCGCCGAGGTGGCCATGAAGCTGGAAAAGGCCGAGGTCTCGCTCATCAAGATGGCCAACAAGGCGCGCTCCAAGGCGGCCAAGAAGGGCGGCTCCGGCGCACCGCCCAGCAACAGCAACGGCCACGACGCCGACGCCGATGCAGAGACGGGCAGCGTCGCCGCCCGCTACGTGCCCGACAAGAAGCGGCCCTCGCACCGCCTGGGCTTCCTGGGCCTGCTCGGCAAGAAGGTCGACACCATCGAGTGGTCGCGCTCCGAGCTGCAGCGCACCGTGCCCGAGGCCGAAAAGGCCCAGGCCGAGTGGTCCGCCGGCGCCTTCGACAAGGTCCACGCCGTCTTCGTCGAGTTCCGCACCCAGGCCGACGCCCAGGCCGCCTACCAGGTCGTCACGCACCACCAGGCCCTGCGCATGTGCCCCAAGTTCGTCGGCGTCAAGCCCGAGGAGGTGGTATGGGAGAGCCTGTCCATCCCCTGGTGGCAGATCGTCATCCCCCGCTACGCCGTCTACGCCTTCATTGCCGCGCTCATCATCTTCTGGGCCATCCCCGTGGCCATTGTCGGCCTCATCTCGCAGGTCAGCACGCTGGAGCAGCTGCCGGGCCTGTCGTGGCTCAAGTCCATCCCCAAGGTAAGGCACCGCCTCTCCTCTCCCCTTCAAGCACCACTGACCACCACTGACTGACGTGTTTCTGGCGTAGCCCACTCTCGGCGTCATCTCTGGCCTGCTCCCGTCCGTTGCCCTCGCCATCCTCATGTCCCTCGTCCCCGTCATCATGCGCTGGTGCGCCAAGCTCGCCGGGGCCCCGACCCTGTCCCGCGCCGAGCTCTTCACCCAGAATGCCTACTTTTGCTTCCAGGTCGTCCAGGTCTTCTTGGTACGATCCATAGCCGACGCGGCCTCGACGGCCATTGTGCAGATCGTCGACAACCCCTCCAACGTCTTCTCCATCCTGGGCGCCACCATCCCCACCTCGTCCAACTTCTATATCTCGTACTTTATGCTCCAGGGCCTCACCATTGCCACGAGCGTCGTCACGCAGGTCGCCGGCATGTTCATCTTCAGGATCCTGTACAAGTTCCTGACGAGCACCCCGAGGTCCATGTACGTCAAGTGGACCACGCTCAGCTCCATCCTCTGGGGCAGCCTGCTCCCCGTCTACACCAACATCATCTGCATCAGTAGGTTCTCCTGGCTCGCGCCTCCACCCGTGGTCTGTGCCGTCTAACATGCCGCAGGCATCATCTTCTCCGTCATCGCCCCCTTTATGCTCTTCTGGTCGACGCTCGCCCTCGTGCTCTTCCACCTCGCGTACCGCTACAACATCCTCTTCGTCTCCGAGACGGCCGTGGACACGCAGGGGCAGATCTACCCGCGCGCGCTGAAGCAGCTGTTTGTCGGCATCTACATTGCCGAGATCTCCATGATCGGTCTGTTTGCCGTGTCCAAGGCGGCCGGCCCGGCCGTGCTCATGGCCATCTTCCTCGTCTTCTCCATCCTCTTCCAGATCACCATGTCGCGCAACCTCGACCCCCTGCTGTACGGCCTGCCGCGCAGCGTCCAGGCGCAGGAGCTGGCCATCCAGGAGCGCCACGCTGCTGCTGCTGCCGCTGCCGCCAGTACTGCCGGCGGCGCCGCACCCGAGGAGTCGCACACCAAGGACTCCAACGAGAGCTCCGAGGCGGCCAACGGCAAGGGCTCGGGCGCGAAGAAGGGCAACTTCGTGATGAGGTTCCTCAAGCCCTGGGTTTATGCCGACTACGAGACGATGCGCAAGCTGGTGCCGCTCGACGACGACGCGGACTCTGAGAATCAGTACACGGAGCAGGTCGAGGCCTCGGCATACCTCCCGACGTCGGTCACCAGCAAGACGCCGACGCTATGGATCCCGCGCGACCCCGCCGGTGTGTCGACGCAGGAGATTGCGCTGACGAGCAAGGTGATCCCCATCACCGACGAGGGCGCCAGCCTGGACGAGAAGAACAACATCGTGTGGGACACGGAGGGCGCGCGGCCGCCCATCTGGGACGAGAAGGTTTACTACTAGACGGATAATTTGATACCCCCCATGCCGTGCGCGACCTGGTTTGACCTGCCTGTTCTTCATCGAGACAGACGGGCCTCGCGGCTTGCGGATGGCTGGACCTGGACGTTTGGTGCATGGTGATGAATACCTATCTTGCTTTCTTGCCTCGCTCACCTGGGTGTGTACGCGCTTGGATGGATGCAGTATCGAGTATGAACACTGCTACATAATACAGTTTATGAACTGCCCATGGGATATGTGGTGTTGCCGTGGCGCCGTGTTAGCTGTCCCTTTGGCGTCTCATCTCCCGTCTCGGTGGCTCCCTTGCCGCCCTTGCTAAGCTCGAGGGAGTGCATCTCGCGAATGATATCGGAGCTCGCCTAGTCTGGTGCCACCGCATGCACGTCGTACGAGCACGGGCCGTCATGCAGCAGTGTATGACAACCGCAACTCTGTTCCTGTAGGACGAACATCTTCACGTTACATAGGATATCACATACCCTGCTCCTCGGCTACATGAACTACTCTGTGARACCAACTAAAGTCACGCCAAGTTTTCTGCAATGTTGCTTCTGCTAGGACCTGCTCTTTTGCGCGTAGCGGGAATGGGTGGTTGAACGGGGAACAACGCAGGACGTGATGAACCGCCGACGACGACGGCTGGCATCAAACACAATGATCAAATGATCAAGCTGAAACGGACTGGAGCCGCCGACTCAATGAATCATGACAATAGTCGAGAACCTTATCGCAGCCGAACACGCACAACCCAAGCAACCCGCATGAACCTGACCACGCCCCCACCATCCACCACCGTTGCCCCGGCAACGACCACCCAAAACAAGCAAACAACCACCACACGCACCGCCGCGCCCTTCACCTGCTATTGGTGGCCCCCGGTGAAGCCAGTGACCGACTGGGAAGCTGATTTGCCACGACCCGCAGCGAGCAGGGTCCTTGCCGTAGCTCTGGTGGGATGCAACCATGCACCACGGACCGAACTGGACGCGATATCGCGGGCCGGACCAAGCCATGGCAAGCCCACCTGTCCGCACGTAAAAGCGGCCGCAGCTCCTTGACCTGCGGCGGGGGGCCACAAAGACCGCCTCAGAGACCATACCTGACCCTGCGCGCTTCGTCCCGTCGATTTGTCACCGCATCGAGCCTTGAATCACACGTCCTCGGGGTTCACTGCGTGGTTGTACATAACACATATCACATCACATCGCGCTCCTGCGGGCTGCCGCTGCGAACACACACAGCGCCGGTGCAGAGACGAGCAGGCATATCTGTGACACCAGGGTCTCTACTACTCTACGAACACCTGCGTCAGCGGCTGCGCGGCGAATCGAAACAGGCATAGCACGACTCGACGAGCGCGACCGGCGATCGAGGCGCCGCGAGGATGATTTGAAGGGCCCTGGGAGAGAACGGCTCACAAGGGTCCTCCATCGATGGCGGCAAACCACAGCGCAACGGGCTGGGCAGCCCTGGCCCTCGGCCTCGGCCTGGCCCTGGCGCAACCGGCCACGGCAGCAGCGCACAGCCTCCCCTACGTGCCCACGCGGCTTCTCGTGCCCAGCGCGTGCTCCAACGCATCCACGTGTCGCGGCCGCGACGTGGCCTACATTTTTGCGCAGGGCGGCGGCGACGGCGCGGCGGTGCAGTTCCTAGCGCTCAACTACTCGAGCGGCGTGGCGGGCGGCGCAACACCAGAGGCGGTAACGACGGCGCTGCCGTTTTTAAAGGACGCGGGCGCGACGACGGCGTTTGGGGCCGCCAGGACGGGGAACGGCACCGTGGTGGTGTATGCAGGTGCGTGTGATGGGCAGGCGGGCGATGTATGGAGCTACGACCCGGATGCTCAGGACGCAACGATTGCGGGATGGACGAAGAGGACGACGACGGAGGCGGGACAGCAAGGGGGCAGGGGACCGTACTTTCTCGGCGAAACGCTCGCCTTCTCGACGACGCTGGCGCCCACGATGGACCAGCCCACGATATACAACTACGGCGGCATGTGCCTCCCGCCGCAGACGGACGCGGCGACGTGGCAGGCCGACGGCAACTACACCAAGACGATGCTGAGCCTCGGCCCGGCCAGCCAGCAGCCCGGCACGGCGTACGGCCTGCGCGTCGCGTCCGTGTCCGGGCCGCGGGTGCCGTTCGCGGGCTTCACGGCGACGCAGCTGCCCGCGTCGGTAACCAACATCTCGGGCGCGGTGACGCAGCAGGCCGGCTTCGTCTTCCTCGGCGGGCACACGCAGCAGGCGTTTATCAACATGAGCACCGCCGCGGTGTGGACGCTGCCCGAGGAGTCGTGGTCGTACGTCAACGTCCAGCCGCCGGCGGAGGAGCCGCCGCCGGGCAAGGAGCTCGCCGTCAAGCAGGTCCACGGCCGGGCGCCGGCGAACGTGTACAGCCGGTCGGGGCACACGGCCGTGCTGAGCGAGGACGGCCGGTCCGTCGTCGTGCTGGGCGGGTGGGTCGGCGACGTGGACACGCCGGCGGTGCCGCAGCTGGCGGTGCTGGAGATGAGCCAGGCGTACAGCTCGTGGCGATGGCGGATCCCGGGCGCGCAGCCGGGGGGGGCCGGCATCTACGGCCACGGCGCGGCGCTGCTGCCGGGCAACGTCATGGTGGTGTACGGGGGGTGGCAGACGCAGCCGGCCGGCGCAGGGACGAGGCGCCAGGCCGCGACGGCGCTGCGCTTCCTGAACCTGACGTCCATGGCCTGGGCCGCCTCCTACGTTAACCCCAACCCCAACGCCGGCGCCCCGCCCGGCGCCCCGCCCGGCGCCGGGCTCCACGACGCCCCCGGCGCGGGCCGCAGCTCCGACAGCGCGCGGCGCCTGGGCCTCGGGCTCGGCATGGGCCTGGGCTTCGCGCTGCTGCTGGGCGTCGTCCTCGCGTTCCTGCGCTGGCGCATGCGCCGGCGCCGACGACAGGCGCAGCACGACGAGGCCGTGCGCGCCATGGCCGAGGACGCGAAGCACTTCCTCCACGACACGGACATGGCCGAGCGCGACGGCTTCCCCTGGGGCCGGCGCGACTGGCGCGCCGGCGGGTCGCGCGACCCGTCCCAGCAGGCGGACCGGTCGCTGGGCTACGAGAGCCTCCGGGGCGGCCGGGGCGATGCCGCAAGCGCGGGCGTGTCCGCCGGCGTCGCGAGGAAGCCCGTGGCGCGGGCGCTGCGGGGGGGCTACGTGCCCGCCGAGACGCGCTTCAGCGCCTTTGTGTCTCCCCCGGGCGTCATCCACCCCATCTTCGAGGACGACGAGGTCGAGTACGGCCACCGCGGGACGCAGCCCGGCGAGCCCCTGACGCCCACCTCGGAGGCGCCCTCCGACCCCTTCCTCACGCCGACCGGCGCGTCCCCGGGGGCCCCGCCCGCCCGCGCCTCCGCGACGCCGAGCCCCGAGCACGGCGCGCGGCGGCACGACCCGGACGTGCAGGACTGGGCCGCCGACGTGGACGCCGCCGACGCCCTGCTGGCGAGGTACAGCAGCACCCGCCAGGGCCGCGCGTCGCCCACGCGCCGCAGCTCGGGCCGCTCGACGGGCTACCTCCGCGACGACGACTCGCGCACGGGGTCCAACCTGTCCGAGTCGAACCGCAGCGCCGCCGACAGCCTGCGCCGGTCGGCGTCGAGCCGGCGCGAGCCCCCCAAGCCCGGCAGCTCGTCGAGCTACAACACGGCGCGGTCGGGCTTCGGCGCGCTGCAGGCCGAGGCGCCGGGCCTGCTCATGGGCGGGCGCGGCGACGACGACGACGACGACGACGACGACCCCGACGCCGAGGACGACCCCGACGGCTCCGCGCCCGGCTCGCCGTCCAAGTCCCGGCCCCGGCGCGGCTGGCTCGGCTCCCTGCGCCGCGCCTTCTCCACCTCGGGCACCACGTCGTCCACCAACACCGCCTCCCGGGACGAGTCGCCGCCGGCGCCGCCCCCGTCGGGCTCCGACTGCGAGCCGCGCCCGGCCGGCGGCCTGAGCGGCGAGCTTCTTAGGCGGAAGCAGGGCCGCCGGGACTGGGAGGGCGCGCGGCCGCAGCAGCAGGGCGAGAACGAGTGGGACATTGAGCGCGCGGTCGAGCAGCGGCTCGTGCAGGTCATGTTCACGGTGCCGCGCGAGCGCCTGCGCGTCGTCAACGGCGATGCGGACGCGGCCGCGGACACGGCCGACACGGCCGACAACGAGCGCGACCACCAGCACCACCACCAGCACCAGCCGCAGGTCGCCGAGCTCGTCGACCCCTCGTCGGCCTCCTCGCTGCGCACCATCACCACCACCGACCGCGACACGCCCGACCGCGAGCGCCTGCACATCGACGCCGCCGAGAAGCGCCTCTCGCACTCGACCGACGGCTCCGGGCGCCGCTCCTCGGGCGCCGTCTTCACGGCCGAGGCCGTGACGTTTGAGCGCCCGCGCACGCGCGTGCTGCAGATGGTGGACTCGATCGAGAGCCGCAGCCCGGAGGGCAGCCCGACGCGCGAGGCGCAGTAGCCGGACGGGCGGCTGGCGTGGACGATGCGTTGGCTTTGGCTTTGGCGTCGAGGGCAGCAATGGAGTATTTGGGGTTTTCTGCCGCGTGCATGATTCTGGATGCGAGGGTTGGGGCTATTTCTTTACGAGCCCGTCTTACCAAGTACGTATTGTATGTATATGAATATAGGACGCGAGTGTCAGCTCGCCCTGCTGCTGAAGCGGCCTTGTCCTCGCGACGTCTCATGGTGATGAAGAACGCGGCCGTCGTTGACTATGCTTGAAATCAGGTACCTGTATTATTCTCAAAACGCCTTGTATGTATGCTCGTGTTCATCCCCCCAGGGCGGCCAGCCGCTTCACGTTCCACGCCAGCACCGCCTCTATAGCCTTCTGGCCGGGAAAGTCGAATATCACAATGCCCGTGCGCGTGGTGTCGGCGTTGCCCACAAAGTCGAGCAGCCACTGGCCCGTCATGTCGTTCATGCCCGTGACGCTGCGGTTGATGGGCCCCGCGGCGGCCACGATGGGCAGCACGCCGACGCTGGCCGAGACGTGCGCGAGGTACAGCCGCGAGTTGTCCGACAGGGGCGCCGTGGACGCGCGCTCGAGGGCGGTGCGGATGGCGGTCCACTTGTCGGCGAGGTGGTACACGTCCGGCACGATCCATTTGTCCTCGAGGGCCATCTGCGGGCCGGCCCACGCCAGGCCGTACGGGCCGCCGTCCTTGGCGACGAAGTTCTGCAGCAGCAGGATCTTGGACCGCAGCGCGCCGAGCGTCGGCAGCGGCGCCGCAGCGTCGTGCACGGCGATGTGGGCCGCCGCGCCGGGCATGGACAGGCGGTACCGGTTGAAGGCCTGCTCGAACGTCACCGTGTTGCGGTCGCCGATGGGCTTGGCCTCCTCCTTGAGGCGCATGACGATGGCCTCGGACGGGTTGGCGTCCAGGAAGGCGAACATGTCGGCCAGCACGTCGGCGAGGCTGAAGCCCGTGAACCCGCTGCCGTGGTAGATGTACAGCTCGTCGTCGCGCAGCCTCGCGCGGATGTCAAAGTAGCGCAGGCCCGCGGCCATCTGGGTGCTGAGGTTCCAGTTCTGGCACTGCAGCGTCTCGACGTCGGCGCCGCGCACGCCGTACGTCATGGTGTCGTGCGTGCCGGGGATGCTGAGCGCCGTGAGGTTCGCCGCGTCGGGCAGGCCACCCATCCAGGCCGGGTTGCGCGCGAGCTCGGCGTCGAAGCTGAAGGCGCTCTGGTAGCCGCGGTGACAGCGCGCCGCGCCCACCGAGCACGGCGCCAGCGAGAGCAGCACGTAGAAGAGCACCATGACGGCGGCGGCGCCTGCGAGGAAGATGAAGAGCGGCAGGCGGCGGGAGCGCGGCTCGGCCGTGAGTAGACGGTGTCGTGAGGGCGGCGGTGCTACACCCATGGCTCGGGCGATGCTGCTGCTGCTGCTGCTGCTGCTGCTGCACCGCGCGGGCTCGGCCTCCTCGTTGTTCTCCTGCGCAGGGGTTGAACGGCACTCTCTCGGACGCAGCAGTCGGGACGGCGAGCATTCAGGCCATCCGGGAGGTTGTCGTGGGCGCGGTTGGGCTGAGCCGTGCGGGCTGCCATGACTAGGCCTTGGGCAGTGGCTGCACAGCCTAGGCTGGGGCCACAGGGCTGAGCGCGTCAGCAGCTACGGAGGAATTCCTGTGGAACACGACGCATGGATGACGAAGAGGAGGCTGACGACGTCTGCAAAGGTGAAAGAAGCGTTGTTGGCTTTGTACCAGACGTCTCGGGTGTATATACCGTAACTTTCCTTGATTCTCAGCCTCCAGGTTGGCGCTGTATTGTTTAGTACGCAATAGTTGCGTCGTACCAAGTACCGTAGACGCCCTTTGGCGGTCGTACAAAGTATCAGACGCCGTTTGGAGTGTGGTCGCAGCGGGCGACCTACCCTACACCGATGACGCAACTCCGCGTCAAGAGGCCTCGCCATGAGCTGCCACTTTCCTCGCCAAGCATCAGATATTCCTCCGTGCAACATACCGTGCCGCGCCTCTTGCCGTCGTGCTGCATCCAACGACCTCAGGCGCCAGCCGTCCCCCAGATAATATCCACTCGGTCAGCGCTCACGACGCCTTCACCATGCACACACTTCGTCCCGTGCGCCATCGGGAACAAGCAGCCCGGTCCAACGGCTCCCTCCCCTCTGTCCTTCCATCGCCCGTCCAACCAATAAACAAGAAAAAGGAAACCCCCCGGAACAAATCCGATATTGCTGCGGCTAGTCCCACTGCGATAGAGTTCAAACGGGCCAGAACGCCACTTCGTACCGGAGTGCGGACTACATAAACTCAATTAACTCGAGGCCTGATTATTCCCGTGAACCGCAACCAGCTCGCCCATGACCGTGCCGTTGTGAATTTTGCTGCGCGCGGTTGAGGCAACACCACGGCCCCCGGGCAGCGACACTCTCCGCGTTGGCTGGGCTGCGCGGAATCAAGGTTTGCCAAGGGGGAGTGGCAAAAATCTCCGAGGGCGGAAATCGATACAGGGAGCGGCATTGCTGGGCCATTAACCCATCTATTAAGCTTTTCCTGTGCTCTTGAGCCCACGACGCACGACATCCCTCAATCGCACGGAGCGTCTGTCACCGCGCTGCAGACAACCGTCCGTCCGGCGGCTGTTGGTGATGTTGCCTGCGCAGCAAGCCATCGCCTCGTATTACCCAGCGCCGGGTGATGCCCGTAGCCGGGTCGTGTGACACGCATATCCCACGGGGCCGTGTTGGCGGCTGAGAACCGACCAGTCACCTGTCACTGCTCGCCGTATGTACCAGATATTAATATGGTGCTGCCTCATCTGCATCAACGCCGACGCATGCATTCATCTGATCCAGGGCTTTATCATGGGCAGGCAACTGATGCAGTATCGGGGTTTGCCTCGGCCGTGCAAGTCGAGGGGCCTGTCCGCAGATTAGACAACGCCGTGACTTGCACAGGGAGGTGTTTAATCGTCGACAACTGGGCAGGGAGACCTGCCAGATACGACCTTGAAGTTTCATCCCTACTCTGATCTCTAGTACGAGCAGGGTCGGCTGGCCTGAGACCACACCGCGAAACGAACACCATGGCCTCACCAGGCCTCGCTCTCGAACAATCTGCAGCGTCATGCTCGCCAATCCCAACCCCGCCCTCTACGTGTAAGTCATATGAGAGGAACTCCTGTACTCCGCCAGACACCCATGGGGACATATCGTACGTATTGGCATATATGAGGAGGGGCTGGGAGGGGACTCATGGGGAGGGCAACGCACGCGATTGGGCAATGGGCCAGAGGCGTCGTGGTGACAGGAAGTGTGTGTGGGTGCCTGCGACTCTATCTCGAACAGGAGGATCATCTGGCCGGGTCAGGCATTGTTGATACGAGAGACTGGCGAGGGCCTGCGCGTGGTCGTTTGCTGCGGCGTGGGGCGAAGGCATTCCGACGCGCAGCAGACGGGCATTCCGAGATCCGTCAGGGTCAATTGATGATGCTGACCCCCCGTGCTGAACATTAATAGACGTGGCACTCCTGGCTCGGCAGGGCGTCGGGGTCCGGAGAGGCCGGCCCGATAGACCTAGCCGCGCTGGCGATCCTCGACGCGGGTGCTACACCACTGTACGGAGTAAAGTTGTACGGATCAACAGCAATACAACTCAACAGCAGCCGCCGACAAGAGACAAGAGGCACCGGAGACGCTCACCGGCAGAGCTGGGTTCTTGATTGATTGCGACGTGAGGCTCTGCCGTGCTGTGGGGCCGCAGGCTGACTGAGCGACTCGTCACAGATCGCTTCACCCATGCCGTCCGTCCTGGGCCGCGCGTGTGATCTGACTGCTCACGTCGCCTGCTTCTGCGGGCGCTCCCTGCCCGTCTCCCGCGCAGCAACAGCACGCATCCCAGCAGACCCGCCGGCCAATGAACCGATCACCAGCGCCTCCAGGTCCAGGGGGCGACCCCCGGCGAGTCGCGTTCGTCGTTGGCGGACGGAGTCCGGTCGACCCTTGCCCTGCGGTCCCGCATGTGATGCCGCGCCCATCGCAATTGTCGTGAGACGTGGGCCACAACCTCCCTCGCGCGATGATGACGTCGACGGAGCGAGCGAGAGATTGCAGTCGTGACGCCTCTGCCCAGGAGCGCCGCAAGCTGCTCCTCGCTGCAGCTGTTGTTTTGCCGGCTCCCTCTCGAACGTGGCGCCCCGGGCGGACCGCCGTCAGGGGCTAGCTCGCGCAGGAGATAGCGACATTGCGAAAGCTCCATCCAGCGTGTTGGGTTTTCTGCGAGTGCGGCGTGGTGGTGTGCAATAATATGCGTCGGCGCATCCAATATGCGCCGGGGATGTGGGCTGGTGGGGCGGCGACGACGACGACGACGACGACGACGTCCGTGCAAACGCCAGACGGCGGAACGAGCAGAGGGCCTTCTACCTATTTGAATACGCTGGCTTTTGCAGGACAGAGCTGCGTCTTCTGCGTCTTGTACGGCAGCTCACAACAGCCCATGGCGGCGACCCAATGCCCGCCCCAGCGAGGCTATCCAGACCAAGTACACACGTCACAGGCTGGCGTTGCGCACCTCGTATTTGCCGTAACGCAGCCACCGCACCGTCAACAGTGCCCTCTTCGATCCGACGTCCCAGGGAGCCAGTCACGAGAGCAGAGCACCCATCAGTCTGGCACAAACGTGAAACGCCTGACAGCGCCGGGCCAACGCAAACGGAAGCGTCCTCGTCCCGGGGTCTGCATTCCAGCTGTCGCGCGGGCCGAACAGCGGTCGCGCACTCCTCCGCAGGGAGGAACAACAAAGGCGCATGCGAGCGCAGCATGTGCCTTGTTGCGTTTGTGCTAGTTCGTGCGCGGGAGTGCCCTTGCCCTTGGGGCTTTGTTCCCGCTGCTTTGTTCCGTTTCTGGCGGCGGGACATGGCACCGGCAACGCAGTTGTCTATCGTGACGACGGGCGGCGGTGGTGGTTTGGCCCGTTTGCAGTCTGCCGCATCTGGGAGCACGGCACGGGGAAGCCGGCACTGGGAAACTCTGCTGGGGCCGAAAGCCGTAATGAGCAGCCGATACGGCGCAATCGAGCCGACAGGGCTTCGTGCTCGTATAGATGCGCCTCGTGGGAGACGCTGCCGCCGCTGCCAGACCACACGAACGGCCTCGCTCGCACCGGGCAGCGCAGGAACAGCGGTCCTCAACTCAGTCTCAACTCCAACTCCGCAGCCAAACCCGCACAGCAACCCATCGCCGCGCGCATCATCAGCAGGCTTGTCGTGGTGACGCCATGGAGCCAGGGGTCGCGACCTAACGCAGCCCACGATGCTACCGAGGCACCACCCCCGGCCAGCCCCATCGTGTCCCATCCGGGCGCCCACTCTCATCCAGCTTTTTCCAAGGTTGCTCTTCGTTTGCCTCAATCAAAGTTAGCGTGCTGCTTCTCGCAATCCGCCGTTCCGGTCGGCTTGCACGGGTGCGCTCCAGTCCGATCCTGCGGCTTTGATCCCGCGGCTTTGATCCCACGGCGAAGAGTCTTTGTTGTCTAATCTCCCGTCAGACGAGGTGTCCTGTAGGAGTACTCCGTACTCGTCGCGGATATTCCATCTCGATTGTTCACAGAGATGCTCCCTGTTGTTGTCCCCGGCGGCCGTTGATCCATTGACGCTCATTGTCCCGGCATCAATCGAATCGCCGTCCACTGTATCCGTACCAAGTGCCCGTGCAGCGCAGCGGCTCCAGCAGCTCCAGCCGTTGCCCCCCAGCTGCGAGGCGCCGCAGCCCACAGCTCCAGCTGTCCGTCCATCCCACTCCACCTCCAGGACCACCTGCTCCCTCTCCGCTCCTCCTATCCCTATCCTTCACTCTTTCTCTCAACCTCGCCATTCTCCTCCTCGCCCTCCTCGTTTGGGTAGCAGAACCTCGAACCCGCCGTCGACAGCACCATAGGGTTTATTGGAGGGGCGCTCGTTGTATTGGATTGCAATTCTTGCTGCTCAGTCGTCGCCGAACCCTGTCTGCATGCGGCCCAGCCACGCATTCCTGTCCATTCCAGTCGCCTGCGCCAGGCTCGTCCAGTCCCAGCGACGAGCCAAGCCGACAACCGCCAGTCCATCTGTCGGCCGAACGCGTTCCGTCGACGCCTCTCGCTAGCTCTCGCCTTTCCTTGACCTCTTGCTCGCTCGCCTCTTGAAAGCAACGGCCCCCCCGCTGGAGTTGGCCCCATCGCCCCCAAGGAGCACCCACCAGCCGTCTGCTTCGACCAACGCAGACCTGTTCACGACCAACCCGAAACGACGATCAAGACGACGACGTCTTTCTCTACCGCCGTTGCTTACCGTTGCCGTCGGTTGAGCAGGCCAACGAAGCTCCGGCACCGTCGACTCCAGCGTCGGGCATCGCCTCGCTGCCGCATCCCGACTCTCGGCCACCGCCAGACAACGAGACAGCCCGAAGCGCAGGACTTGTCGACGGTGTTGGCATGGCTGTGAGCTTCTAAATCCTGCCTCGATCGCCATCCGGAAGCGTAGCATGCGGTGAATCAACGTCGCACCATCGTTTGCGCCTCCCGTCTATTTGTCCACCTGGCAACTGTAAGGCAGCCATCTCACCCCTGTACTACCGCGACTTCACCAGACTCGGCTATGCTGACTAGCACTCATAGTCGGTTTTCGTTTTTTTTGGACGTCTTTCACTTCTCTCAGTAACCATGGGCTCCCTTCTGAGAAGCGCCCACCGTGTGGGCAGTCTGCTGCTTCTGGTGTCGGTGTGGTCGCCTCTGGTCGCTGCCCTGGACATTACCCTGTGTGCCAGCATCAACACTTCCGACATGGCTAAAAGTACGTGACTGCTCACCCCTGTCATGGAGTCGGCATACTGACCCTACTGCCTTTAGACATCAGCATTTACCAGACCAACGGCCTTTGCCACGACTTTTGCCTGCCAAAGAACAATGCCTATGCCATCACTCAGGGCAACTTTTGCTGGTGCTCCAACTACACCCCGGCCCAGAGCAAGCAGGTCAACAAGAGCGATTGCAACCAGCCGTGCCCTGCGTATCCCATGGAGCAATGCGGCGGCAGTGGCGTCTTTGGATACATCGCCCTGAACAACGTCCTGCCTTCTGGGACCAAGGGCGGCTCCGATCCGTCTTCGACTTCCTCCCAGGTGAGTCTCACCGCTCTTTTATCAGTCATTCTCAGCCTTGTCTGCATTGCTGCCCTTGAACGCGTTGCCTTGCTACCTTGTTGCCTTGCCGCTCCTGATCCTGCCCCCAAGTCGCTGAGCGGTGATGCCATAGTTTGTCTTTCCATGCCTCTGATTCAGTCTCTGCTCGTTGCCATGCCTTTCTTGTCAGCCCTTTTGTTGCATCTGGCGTTTTGGCGAGACGGCGCGGCTTAATTGTCCGCACTTCAGGCCGAGATCGCGACAGCGACGACATGGGTTACTAAGACTGTGCAGGGCACAGCAACTTCACAACCTTCCTCTTCCTCTTCAACTACTTCAAGTAGTAGTTCATCTTTTGTATGACTGCCTCCCCCAGCACTTCCCCCACTCTTCCTCTCCTGGTCAGATACGGGTTGGCGGCGTTTTCTAGAGAGCGAGGTGCTAACTTTGCGTCCAGTCAAGCACCGACAGCACTACCGGCACTCCAAGCCCAACGAGCTCGATGGTCCAGACTGTCACTACTGGCGGCACTATCAGGACCGTAACCATCACCCCGACGCAGACGGGCGACGCCTCCAATGAGGGTGCGGCGTCTCGTGTCCAAAGTAGCGGGCTCGGCACCGGCGCCGTCGTCGGTATCGTCATCGGCATTATTGCTGCCGTCCTGGCCCTGGCCGGCGCCGCCTTGTTCTTCTACTTCCGGCGCAAGAAGCAGAACCAGGACGACTACCAGGACGACCCTAGTGTCCGGGGCAGCTCGTCGGGCATGATGGGCGGCCGCCCTGAAATGTCGGCGGCCCCTGGGTCGCCGGGTTCAGCGGGCAACCGGAACAGCACGCTGCAGATTGACCCGCGCATGGACCCGTTCAAGCAGGGATTGTACGCACGCAACGGCAGTCATGAGAGCGTCAACACGTTGCGAGATGACCACGACTACTCGAGGAGGATCCAGCAACCAAAGGTGCTCCGAGCGATGAACCCGGATCCGGCCAACGCCTAAAGAGTGCAAGAGGTGGCGCCTTTCCACTCTGCGTCGTACGGGACGGGGCGGTTTCTTTCTTGGACACTTTCTAGACGACCGAGTGTCACGACGTACATGAACCTAAGCTTCCATACACACACGCAACACACACACCTCACCAACACACATTTGGGTCTTTACGTTGCATTTTCGAGATACCAGGATGGCGTTGGCACTTTAGGAACAACATTATGGCATCGCGGACCACCGTCTAGCACGGGGGCTCCGCAGTAGAGAGGATTGAGGGCTGCGTGGCACGCACAGGCAAATATGGACGCCTGTACAGGTTCGCAAGGCCGCCGACGGATGCCACTGGGAGAAGTAATTGCTCTCGGGGCTACTGTAATATCCGCGTGGGAACCCACGACATATTTTTATCGATCCGAGGGCTCCAGCAGCCGAGGACGCACGGCCTTGAATAACGAGGAGACGGTTGGCAGTCTCGGCGAACGCCGTATGCAAGACAGGAGATTGCATTCAGTGTTTCGATTTGCCTGGTACATTGAGAGGGGGAGAGAAGCGCTGCCTTGGTTTTCTGTACATACAACAAGCTGAGGGGGATACAAGCGTGGGAAGCATAACGCGGTGCCGGGCCTCGCCGGCACGGCCCGCAAGCGATGGGATAATGGTTACACAGATGGGACAAGTTATTAGTCTGATGGGCGTTGTCTGACTACATGACGTGAATCGAGGGTAGCACCGCATGGTTGCCGCAACGTCGCACCGCGTCGGGGCGCACACCCTCGTGACACCTTAATCTCTTGGTGCGAAAACCCAGGATTCATTGGCGTGCACCCTGTTCCCGCCGCAGCACGGCACGCTGGCCGCGTGTTGTGCCACCCGCGTCTCCGACCTCGGGGCGCGCGCGTTGAGACATGACGATGCCGTGTGCTGGTGGCGATTCGCAGGCTCGCCGTGGCGGATGGCTGCGGTAATTAACGCGCGTGAGGTGCGGGAGGGATAGATGCGGGACAATGGAGGGTAGAGCTGGCCTCGGCGTGTGATGACGGCGGGCTGTTAGGCACGGACGTGCGTTCATGTAATACTATCGATGGATGGATGCCTCGTCACCACTCACTACGGAGCCCACCGAGCGACGTTTCAGAGTGGAAGAAAAAGAAAGCAACGCGGTAATCATTCGTGGTATCATGCAAACAGTCAATGCCCCCCCATCCCAGCCGTGCCCAACCAAAGCCGTCTTTCATACAGAACAATCACAAAGCCCCTTTCATCTCAGCTGCGCCATTACCGCGGGCCCCAGAGTGCCTCGCCCATCCTCGCCTGGGCGTTGGTCCGCCCACCAGGGGCCGCCGTCTGGCCCTGGCTCTGGCCCTGGTAGGGGTCGTAGTAGGCCTGTTGCTGCGCGCCGTGCGGACGGTGACTTTCCTGCGACGCGTGAGGCGGTGGCTGGCCGTAGGGCGAGGAGTAGTCGCGGCGGAACGAGTTTGCCTCGGGGTTGGGCTGGGCGTTGTCCATCAGCGCGGCGCTCTCCTCGATGCCGCCGGCGGCACGGCCGCCGGCGTGGTACAGGGCGTCCTGGTGGCCAAACTGCTGCATGGGGGGCCCGTAGCGATCGTGTGCCGCCGGGCCTGCGCCGCCGGGCCCGGGCCGCATGGCGTCGTACGTGCTGGGGCCCTCCTTGCCCTCGGGCAGGTTGTCCATGTCGAGCGCGTCGCCGCTGTTCAGCTTGTAGCTGACGTCCTCCTTGCGGCGCTTGACGCCGCAAAACAGCCAGCGCATGCCCATGCCGAAGGCCTTGACAAAGTCCCACAGGTTGAGCGCGTCGAAGATGGCGAGCAGGCCCATGAAGCCGCCGCTCGGGGGTGAGCGTCCGTTTTCCAACGGCGGGGCGGCCTTGTCGGCGCCGGGGACGGGGTAGAAGCTCGGGGGCGCGCCGGCCATGTACGGCGCGTAGGGAAAGGCCCAGAGGTGCATGATGGCGAAGCAGGCCATCTCGACGCACAGCAGCAGGGCCGGGATGCCGACCTTGAGGTCTGGGTAGGCGAGCACCCTGTTCGCGTGGACGATGTTGAGCGTCGAGGTGCCGACGGAGATGGCTGAGGCCTGCCAGAAGGACAGGAAGATGACGAGCTTGATGGCGATGATCTTGAGAAAAAGCTTGTGCTCGGCGAGGGGCTCGCGCAGCTGGACGTAGAACTGGATGAGGCAGAACATGGCAACGGTGACAGCCAGGGCGTTGAGGACGATGATCTGCGCAGTTGCAGTTAGCCATGAGGGACCCCAAGGGCATAGGGAATCGCAGGTACGCACCCAGATGTGGCCAAAGACGGGGCTGTTGGAGCTTTCGCAGTACCGCTCAAAGTACTGCGCCACGACGGCCGAGATGGTCATGGTGACGCGGATGAAGCAGTAGTGGTAGATGCCGATCCAGATAATGTTGAACCACGTCAGGCCGCTCTTGGGCGTCCTCCAGGGGCCTCTCTGGCCGCCGCAGCACTTGGCAAACCAGTTCACGGGCATGACCCAGGGCTTGACGGGGCGTATCTCGCGGAAGAAGACCTTTTGGGTGTGCAGATCGGGCGCGACGTAGTGGCACAGCAGGGCGAAGAAGGAGGCGATGGCGAAGGCCTCGTAGCAGTCGGAGATGACCTGGAAGTAGATGGCGTGCCAGTACCACTGGAGCTGGGCGAAGGCGGCGATGGCGTAGACGGGGACCATGAAGAGGATGCGGATGATGCTGCGCGAGGTTGAGGTTAGACACGGCATCAGCCAACGCGCGGGGCTCGAGGGGGCCTACTATCGCTGCTCGCGGGGCTGGGTGTAGTGCAGCGCGTGCATCCAGATGAGGAAGAGGCTCATCACCACGGCGATGAGGGTGCACGCGGCGGCGATGATGCGGGCGAGGTCGTGGAAGTTGAGGGGGCCGATGAGGATGATTTCCGAGCCGGGAGATACTGCGCTGCGTCAGCTGCCATCTATACCAAATGCCAGATGCCTGGCTACGACGCATCCCCCGGGTGGAAGAATAAACAACGTACTCCTCATCTCCTCCAGCGTTGAGTTGCACGTCAGGTTCATGGCGGCGGCTGCGCGGATGCGCGGATCGGATCAAGACCGGGTTGCGTTCGTAGCTCTCCAGGGGCAGGTCATCGAAATCCAGCGCCTAGTTCTCTATCCCGTGTAGTGCCTCGGTCGTGTCGTGTCCGTGCAGGAGGGCAATTGTCGTTGCGTTGTCGTTGCGCAGCTATGTGCGGCAAGGTGGCCAGGCCGCTGCGGTGTAAACGGCCGCATGTCTTTGAAGAGCGGCCCGACGTAGTACAAAGGCAGCCAGCGCACGCGCTCCCTTTTCACAGCGGCGCTTTGTACACAGCACGGAGTCCGGTGCGCAGATATGGCCGCCTTTGACTATCGCGCGCGCTCGTCTCGGGTCCCGTTCCGAAACCTCTCGCTCGTTCGTCGGCAGGGCTGGGGCGCTTGGCCGTGGGTCGCGCCGCGGGATGGCGTCAGCTTCCTGGCCGTGTAGCGAGCGCCGATCGAGCGTCGAGCGTCGAGCGTCGAGCGTCGAGCGTCGTATCGCAAACGAAGAATACAAGAAGAGCAAAGAGACGCAAGGGAAGCAAAGAGCAGACCCGTTGGCGCGAATGAATGACGCCGCAGGGAGAGAGGTGAAGCCACCCCAGGCAGGAGGGAGGAGGGAGCGGGGGTTAAAACGGTCGGTCCCTGGTTCAGGCGCGGAAGAGGGAGCCTGCGCTGGAGACGCTGGGCGCTGGGCGGCGTGCGACGTGGTGGATGGACCCTGTATTTCCACCGCCGTTGGCTGCTCGTTTTCCGTCCTCCGTCCTCCGTGCTCCGTACAGAGCGGGAATGCGCCTCGTGTGGCACGGCCCACTCCGCTACAGTGCCCGTCAGTGGCTGCGCAGCCTTGGCAGCCCGGCCACGAGATTTTGTGTGGCCGCAGGGGGGGGCTGTGCATCGGGTGAGGCGCTAGAGCTCTCGCCCAGTCCCCAGAGCGCCAAGAGCGCCTGCATGTCGCCAGGGAGCCCTCGCTTGTTTCAGGGGCGCCGGACCCGACACTGCCAGACATCCGCAGACATCCGCAGCGGAGGCGCCATCTGAGCCAGCACCAACACTATTAATATTTATTTGATTATTGGATGCACCGCCGCTGCCACAACCAACGCCCACAACCAACGCCCACAACCACCAACGCCCAACACCCAACACCCAATGCCGTTTGTTGCATTCACTGCCGCTCGCATCGGCCCAGAGTCGTTGGCCAAGGCTCTGTCGACTGTTATGACTTCGTACCACGAAACGAACGATGCGTCGCAAATCCTTTTGCCCCCCCCCCGCTTGCACCCATTGCCCCTCGTGGCTGATCCCAATAAGCGGATCAGTCGGCACGACTCCGCCGCTCCAGCCCGACAACCGACTATTGATTTCACCAACCTGGCCGACATGTGGCTGAATGAAAGCACAGCCCGTCCTGTTCTATTTTATGCTCTCTTCATCGTCAATTGGTGCCTCCTCGTACGGAATACAAAATACTACAGATGCACGATGCGACACATGGTTGGACAATCCACCCGTGCTCTTGCTCCTACAACACCTCTTACTCAAACATGCCGTCGACAGAACCATTTACTGTCTAGATAAAACAAATAGCCGCAACGCCAGAAGCATCCTCTGCTTCCCCTGTCCCGGGTATCTTAGACGCTGCCAACAAGGCTCACGTGCGTGTACGGGTGAGGTGCTGAACAGAGAGTTGCGTATATATTCCGGGCCGTGCCTCCCTGTTCTCGCAGCGGGAGGCAGTCGTGGCAAAAGACAAAATGAGCCAGGGATCAGGTATGCATGGTATGGTAGCAAACGTGGTTTTCGCAATGTCAAACGTCTCGCAAAAGCAGCGCATAAATGTCTGCAGCTGCAACAGGTCGTAGAAGGACGTCGGCATCAACCGCAGGCAAATTTGTCAAGTCGTCGTAGAACCCTCCTCGGCCGTTTCCCTCAAACATCTTCTTCACTCTCGTACACCCCTTCCAAATCGTTCATCCGTCGGTGCCGTCGGTGCCTTTGGATATCCCCTCGAGCTCATCGCACACGCCAAAGGTCAAGCGCGCTTGCCCTCTAGCTGCGTCTCAATCGCTTGTCGCGCTCGCTCGCCAGGCCGCCCACTCCCTCTTCACTTCGCCTCTTCCGCCCTCGATCATCTCTGGGCTCCCGTCGCTCCTCAGGAGCGCGGTGTCCCGCATCTCTCGGCCCGCCCCGGCCGCCTCTTTGGCTGCTGCCGCCGCCGCTACCGCTTCCTCCCGTCCACTCCTCTCCTGGCCTGTTTCCTCCAGGTCCATCCGGGTGATGCCGCGGCTCCCTTCCTCCCATCAGCTCTCGTCCACCCGAGGGAGGCGGGCCCATCACGTCTCTGCCGCCGACATCTCGTCCTGATCGGCGAGGCTCACGCTCTTTGCCGCCAACCTCTGCGCCCATCGATCGTCTGTCGCGGTACTCGTTGTGCTCATTGGCTTCCCCATCACGGGTCGGGCGTGGGCTGCGTTCCCGTTCTCGCTCGCCCCGTTCTCGCTCGCGGCTGCTGCGTCGGGACGACCGACTCGGCCGGTTAGGTCTGCTCTCGCGCTCGCCACGGTGCTCCCGTCTTGCTGCGCCGTCACCACCGTTTGTCGGTCCCCAGTTGGTCGGCTCCTGCCACACGATGTCCTGACGCTCTTGACCCGGTGTCGAGGCTGGCGAGCCGCCCGTGAGTACCTGAGCATCTGAGTTGCCCAACAACTGTCGTGGCTGGCCCCCTCGCGGCCCGCTAATTCGGCCTATGTCTGGCGTTGCCTGGGCTTGCTGGAGCATGTTGTTAATACCGGCCAGCTGCCGCCTGCCCCCGCCGCTCCTGGACCGATCAGTTGACGAGGATGGCCCCGTAGGCACGCCTGGTTCCGCCGGCGAGGGACCCATGCTGCCCGAGGGTGCCTGTCGCGGACCTGATGCGTGTCTGTCACTAGCGTTTGCATGCCGGTTTTGGCTGGGAGGGGGTGGTCCGGGAGGAGGTGGTGGGGGAGGCGGAAGCGATGCACCACCCATCTGGGCAAGCCGGTCAGGATGCACTCCTGCCGACGGAGTCGTGTTCGCCGATGTAGATGTTTGTATCTCTGGTCCAGGGCCAAAGCTTCGATTCCTGTCTGGGGGCGGACCCGGGGGCGGACCTGGGGGCGGACCCGAGGGCGTCGCGGGTCCTGCGCTGTGCTCGTAACCACCACGTCGGCTTCGTCCGGACGCGGGTCCGGTCGGCGGGAGCCTGTCTGGGGATGGCGCTCGTGGTGTTTCTGGCGCCCCAAAGCGGCCGTCTGGCCTGCCGGGCGTCGACGAATGTGCTCCGTGACCACCTCGAGTTGCGCTTCTGCCTCGGCCACGGGGACCGGATGGGATGTCAGAACTCGATGGAACGGCGTTCAGTCGTCCGTAGTTCTGGTCTTGATGCGGCATTCTGTGCTCGGGCTCCTGGCCACGGGGTCCTGGCCGATGGAAGGCTGGGGGTTCACGCATCTTATCCATCGCGCTTCTATCAGCATCACGATCATCTGGCCGATCACTCCTGAAGCCGCTTCCAGGCAGCGGTGACCTGTCGCGTGGATCCCTGCCAGGCCCTCGCGGGTCCTGAGGGAAGGGACGGCCTTGTCGATCGTCGTAGCCACCCGTTGGAGGCCCATGCTCCGCGCCATGGAGAGTGATTCGTCTCGGGGACGGCGCCCTTGGTCCTCGGTCTCGGCCATCATCCCTTGGGGGGCGATTCTGCGCGTTGTGGATGTCGTTGCGATCCTCAATCAGGGCAACACGGTCGGGGTTGACAATGTCCATGATATCGTTTGGTGCTGGTCGACGGCCTCTGGGTTGGCGATCCGCCTCTGGACCTCGGGCTGGTCGATCTGAGCCATCTTGGGCAAACAACGCCGCCCTCTCAGGATTCATGGCAGGCTCCAGCGGTTCGTTCACCGCAGGCGGGGGGCCCGACGGCTGGACTGGTGGCTCATTGTGGCGATCCTGCACCCTGCCGCGTGCGTCGCGATGCTGTCCTGGTCGAGGCGGCAAGTCCACACGGTCGCTGGGGCCGTCGGTTCCGCGACGTTCGAGGAATTCGCGAGGTCGTCCTAGACGGTCCGCATCGGATGGTCTCGACTCCCTGGTATCCCATGCCTCTCGAGGATCACGGCCGTCTCGTGGGGCACGGGCCTCACGAGGGTCTCTGCCATCCCTTCGTTCATGTCCTCGTGACTGGCCATACCGCTCGGGTGGAACAGGGCCTGGTATCGGTACATCCGGTCGGCTTGGGAGATTGTGCGTTGGCCGGTCTGGAAGTTTATGGGCGCGGGTGTCGGGTCTCCCCTGAGCAGGGCCAGATCTAGGAGTCGACGACCGAGAAGGCCCAGACGCCTCATCTCGCCTAGTAGACGAATCTCTGGCCGAGTCGGAGGGCTTCAAAGGCAGAGACTCGTTTGGAGTGCCTGTGCTTGATCGCCCTGTGGCATCCTTGGCATCCTTGGCATCTCGCACTTCACCGTCTTCTTCCTCCGCGGCATGTGTCTTGTTCGTGGCTGGCCTGTACTAGTGGTCAGAATTGCGATAACGACCTTGCCATGGACGGCGGCATTGGGAATGGCGCAAGACATACTTGGCAACCTGCGACCTGAAATCGGGAGCAGTGGGACGCAGTCTAGCACCCGGCCCCCTGTCGGCATCGGGGTGAGACCTGCCAGCCTTGCGATGATTGTTAGCACTCGTCTCGCCTCCACGCTCGAGGCTACTCACGGCGTTTGATCGGAAAGCCTGGACCATGACCCATTTGGACTTTCTCTTTTGCAGCTCGGACATGGCACCTTGTGCTGCAACTGACAAGTCGACACGGCCGCCTTCCTCGCTCTCCGGGGTGGCCTTTTTGGCCGCCTCCAGCGTCGATATCTTTTGCAACTGTGTTGTAAACTGCGTGGCCATGAAATCCACAGCGGAGAAGTAATCCAAGACGGCCTTGAGTACCGTAATGGCGCTTCGAATGTGCATCCACTCCGAGCCGCCCAAACACGTCTTGAGTGCCGTGTTGAGGTTTTTGTGCCAGCGGAAGAGCAAGTCTCGAAATTGCGCGTGCTCCACAAAGGTCTCGGGCTTTCCCTGCTCATTGACGGTGAGGACGAACCCGAGACGAGGCTGGTCGCTGGGTCCTTTGCCTTCCTTGTCGTAGGCGCCCTGGCGCGCAGTGCCCTTGGCTGCCTTGGCGTCCTTCTCGTCAAGCACCGGCTCATTCTTGTGCCATCTCGACAAGTCGTCCAGGATCAGTTTCAAGAATCGTCCCAGATTTTCCGCTTCTCGAACGGTGCACGTGAAGATGAGAGTCCGCAGCCGGTTTGCGTTGAACAGGCGATCCAGCAAGGACATCAACTTGAAGACGGGTGCGTTGCAATCATGCAGAGCCTTGATGAACCTGTACGTATACTCCGCATCTGCTGGCGAAAGAAGGATGCGAGGCAGGAAGCACTGCTCGATAAGTACGTCGGATATGCTGTCCGCCTTGATCGACGAGTCAGGGAACGATGTCTGGAACTGTTTCGTCAAGTAGAACTTCCACTTGGCCTTGCGGAGACCATGTTCGGCGAGCTCGTCAATCAGGTAGCCCTGCACATCCATGAGCTCCTTTCTCTTCTCTGCTTTTCGATCCATGCCCCTACGGGACGTGTCGGAGCGATCCTTTCCAAGCGCCGACCACTCGCCCATAAGTCTGTTGCGTTCTTTGGTGTAAATGTCTTCAGGAAAGCAGAGGTCCCCGAGCTGTAAGGCCCAGAACGTGGCATAGAGGTCAGGTGTTATCTTCTGCCAGACCTCGGGACGCACGGTAGGCTGGACCGAGTCGATTATGGGTTGCAGCGCAGCAAAGGCGGTCCGTGACAGCGAAGAGTCATCGGGTTTCTTGAAAGGTTTCGGGTTAGCCGGGTTCGCGAGGGCGGCTGGGCCAGCTCCTACCTGGTGATCCTCGTTCTCGGCGGCCTCTTGGGTCATGCCCCCATGCGTCTCCGCGCTCTGGGGCTTCGCGTCCGACATGCTCATGTCGCCCTCCTTGTCAACGTCAGGCTTTCGAGCTTGCGACGTGTCCTTCTTGTCCTTTGTCGGCTGCCATGGAAACATCCGATGGGCGAGGCTGCCCCTCCCAATGAGGAAGGCAAGATCTGTCTGCAAGCCAAACGAGTTCATGAGTTCCGGGATGGGTGGTACGATGGCGTCAAAGGCAGCGGGTTCGAGGTTGCTCCAGAGAAAATCCAGGTACTGGATCAGTGCCTGGTGAGAGTCGTCAACGATTGACGACAGGTACTTGATGTGGGCCTCGTCCTCAGGAATCTTGTAGCTCGCCACTTGCCGATACTGCGCAAGGTTGATGAGCAGCCGGGTAGCCAACTTGGAATCCGAGAGCGCTTGAATAAGGCGACCAGAGCTCTTAACATTCTCGAAACGCTTGTCTTGCGCTCGGATCAGGGTGTGCTGCCGGAGCCATCGGCCGCCAGACATGGAGAGGATCTGGTAGTCGGTGAAGTCGGCCGCGGCGACTAGGCCTCCCATGACTGAGATAAACTCCTTGAGGATGATAAGATCGGTGGAGTTGCCCAGGAAGAGCTGTTGGTCGACGTATTTGAGGACCGGGACGGGGTTCAGGACAGAATATCGACGGAAAACTTTGCCAGAAAACCTCGACAGCGCCTGGAGCCACTTGGAGGTGGTAAGGGCATGGTCTTCTTGTGTGCGACTTCGCGACTTTCCGAGAGAGTTTAGCAGGGACCACACGAGGACGTCGTACGAGAGGTCAGTGAAGTATTTGGCACACTCGACGAAAGCCTCGATCAGGTTGGAGTAGACTTCCAGCTGTTCGAAAGCCACCTTGAAGACGATCCCGGGCGAGGCGTAACTGGTTTTCGCCAACCGCTTGGCCATTTCACTCAAGTTGGTGAGCGACACTCGCTTCATGGTGGCCTTGGTCTCGGATACAGATCGTGCAAATGCCGTCCGCATGGCTGGGAGCCGGGAAATCGAGCCCTCGAACCACTCTGCGTACATGGCGTAGCGGGTAACCAGAGGATACTGCTTGACGAGCTCCCAGACAGCGCTGACGGCTGAGGCGTTTGCCTTTGTATGGCTCAGTGCGGGCAGCAAGAGGCGCCGCAAGAGATCTTGCCAACGAGCGCGATTCGAGTCTGACTTGTCCACGGCCAGGCTTTTGACGCCGATGCTGGCAAGCTTGGATACAAGAGACTCATCCTTTCCAATGTTGACGCCGGAGAGATTCAGAAAGGTGCCGCACAGCATGAAGACGTCGTCGACCGTCTGACAGACAGGGACGTTGTCCGCCCACTCATCCCAGTAGTAGCGGTAGTTTTGGTTCTCGTTGGTGTCGTACTTGTCAGGGAAGGGCCAGCGCCAGATCTTCCTCCCAGGCAGTCGATTGAGCCGCACACTGCCCTTTGGCACGCCGGCCTGGTCGACATCGGGCATGTTCTTGGTGGGGAACTCGACCACGGTCACAGGTGATGGTCGGCTGTCGGTGTACACCTTGTCAAGAGAGACGTGGAGTATGCGGTGGATTCGTTCTAGGACGTCGGGGAAGACCTCTGGAATCCAGGGGAAGCGGCCCAGGATGAAAAGCGACTCGGGTATGGCGCCGATTGTCAGTAGCTGGGTGAGAAGGGCAACCTTTTGCTCCAGCGGCTCCGGGAGCTTGTTCTTGTCGTTTTCCTCGGCCCCAGCCTTCTTCTGCTCGGCTTCGGTCTTCTTGGGCAGGTCTCTCTTGGAAGCGTTGGACGCCATGGGGTTGTCGTCGTCGCCCTGGGGAAGGACACCGGCCATGAGAAGGGCATTCATTTGCCCACCGCGCGCCTCGCGCTCCTCTTTCTGCAGCTTTTCTGCTTCCGCTTCGCGGACCCGCTCCATGTCGCTATCCGCTGGCGAGAGGTGTGGGTAGAGATCGGTCAATGAGAGAAAGCCAATCTTGATGAGGAGGGCGGCAAGATAGAGGAGGTTCGCAGGGAGGACGTCGGTCTTGTCTCTCATGCCAGAGTTGTAGAAGCGAAGTTTGAAGCCGAGAAGCTGTGCGGCAACACGATTTCCCAGCGCCGGGAGCGTCTTCGTCTCCCGAATCCAGGCCTGCTCGGCGTCTGCCACATCACCGTCGCTGTCGTGGCCGTTGGTAATTTGGCTCTGTTGCGAGTGTCGGTCGGTGACTCGTCTTCCACCAAGCTCGTAAAAAGCGGCCAGATGCACCTCTCGAACACGATCCCAGAAGGCAATATCCCGCTCCAGCTTGAGGCGTGCATTGTTGGCCTCGTCCTCTTCGCTCGTGTTCCACTGGGGGTAGTCGGGGAGTGCCCAGACCGGCAAGCCTCCGATATAAGAGGAGCCATCGCTGAAACGTGCAGAGGGCCACCACGAGCTGGTTCTCAAGAACTTGACGAAGAATTTGAACTGCTTGATCAAAACTGCCGCAGTCACGTCGAGAGTAACATCCAGCGCTCGGCCAACGTCCAGGTCAAAGGTACCAATCAGGGCCTTGACCTTTTCGAATGTCTTGCCGGGGGGTGGTGGGGGTATGCTGTTGGTGGAGAAGAGTTCGGTGATGAGCTTGGAGTAGCCCTCGGATTCTTCACGTAGCAGGTTGTAGTTTGCTTGCCGGTACAGAAGGTTGGTGGCCTGTCTGACGCCGAGTCTAGCAAAGTTGTCCCTGATCAAGCCTAGCTGCTGCAGCAGAGGCGTATCGAGGACCTCGCGCATGAGTGTGGGGGAAACGCCAGTGGCGATGAGAAACTCGCGGAGAGCTGGCTGATACAAATCAGGGTCGTTGTCCATGACGATGGCCAGGGAGTCGAGGAACAGCGTGTGGGACGCGAACGCATCCGAATCCTTGATAGTGTCGAGCGTTTCCTCGCCCAGAATGGCCTTGACGCAGGCACCAGCATCGGCAGCGTCGAGTCTGGCCTCGACAACGGCGTGGATGAACTCTTGAAAGAGACTGGAGAGCTCGGTGATGTCCACATCCTCTTGCGACTGGATACCGTGCTGCACAATCTCCTGCCGCCCTCGCTCAGCCCAAGAGCGGACCTTTTCGTCTGTGAGGTTGTCGTAGTGGTACTTTGACGGGGGAGGAGGGTGTGCAGCATCGGGAGGCGGTCTCATGGCCACGGGAGAGGTGGGCTGTCTCGGAGCAGAAGAGGAGGGGGCGGACTGCTTCGCGGTAACTGGTGACGAGGGAGGTTTGGGTTGTTTCGGCGACGGCGGCTGGGCCTGGAAAGAAAAGGTCGCGCTGGGCGGCGTGGGAGCATGCTGGCCTTGGTGGTTTTATTGTGTTTGCGGATTCTGGTGGTAATTTGACGCATTTCGGCCATGGCCGTGGTTGGAATCACGTCTGTTGAAACCACCGCGATTTCCTCGACCGCGCCCGCCGCCTCTGCCTCCGCCGTCCTCCCGGTCGTGCTGGACCAGCGACGTGTCCGCTGGACGGTGCGGCGAGGGTCTGCCGCCGTCGACCGAGGGGCGGTCGGGCCGCTTGCGCTTCGCAGGCATGATCTCGCCTGGTGGGTGTTGCGGCTCGCAAAGAAGTGGCTATATCATTTGCGGCAGAGTAGGTAGGGTTGTCGAAACGCAGAGGGAGTCGAAGAGGTCGCGAGTGTTGCAGGCAGGGCCACAAGTAACGGAGAGAAGAAGGCCAAAAAAAGGTGAGAGCCTTCACCACGCGAGTTGCGAGCAGAAAGGAGTGACGAGAAGGCAAAGGATCTGCGGGTTGTCGACAAAGCGGATGCGGATGCAGATGCAGGACGCGCACGACGCTGAAACGGCAGAAAAGACCAGCTGAAGCTGCTCAATATTCGGGCGAAGCTTCTGAAGCCCAGAGACGAAGCTGTATTTGATCGTCGAAACGCCGAGGAGGTGATGTTGGCGACGATGATGCGCCGAAAGGTAGAGGGTGAGGAGAAGAGCTCACGTTCAAGGGCAGCCTTGCGTGGTCCACAGGTGAAGCTTGTTCGGTGAGGGTGCACGGACCAGGTTGGGCCAGGCCAGGTACATTTATGCTGTAGCATCACGTGCCCTCGCGGCAGCGATTCACGGAGCGCGACTGGCTGAGTCATCACCGGTTGGACCTAATTGGGAAGTTTAAGGATTGCGTGCGCCATTGCAGAGTTCATCTTGCAGAACATCAGCCGGAGTGAGTCAAAAGTCCGGTAGAAAAAGGTTTTGGAGCATCTCACTCTGCTCACTTGGAGCATTGCATCTATTCTCGGACCGTCATTTTTCTTGGTTCCTCTACTTCTGTCACACGGCAGCTCTCAACTCAACACATTACTCCAACCCCTCCGCAGTCGGCCATTGACAGCCACGAGGCATCGAGGGTCCAATGGCCCAAGACACACCCGCCGATGGCGGCGCTCGGAAGCAATACGGTCAGTACTCATACACCTGTTCATTGCCCTTGAAATGAATACACCACTGTCAATCCATATGGCTCGCATATGGCTCAACGAACCCCCCGACATGACGTGAGAGAAGACCAGTGGCTGAATACCTGCAAGAAAGAACGCAATCACAGCCTGAGAACCCCTTTGCGGCTCTCATCCCAGACCAGAAAATAGCAACCATCCCCGAGTTCACTCTTGAATCGGGGATAACCCTCTACAATGTCCCCGTGGCGTACACAACCAGAGGCAAGCTGTCTCCGGACGGGGGCAATGCCATGATCATCTGCCACGCACTCACTGGCAGCGCTGATGTGAGCGACTGGTGGGGGCCACTGCTCGGCGGGCCAGGCCGGGTGTTTGATACGTCAAGATTCTTCGTCGTTTGCATGAACAGCTTGGGCAGCCCGTACGGCACGGCAAGCCCCGTCACGGCCAAGGATGGCGATCCCGAAAAGGGCCGCTACGGCCCCGAGTTTCCTCTGACCACTATCCGAGACGATGTGAAGTGAGTACGCGGTGGATGGGACTCGGCAGTCACACAGCAAGCTAACACGTCGCAGCCTGCACAAGCTGCTCCTGGACGACTTGGGGGTGAAGCAGGTTGCCGCCGTGATAGGCGGGTCGCTGGGCGGCATGTTTGTCCTAGAGTGGGCGTACTTTGGAAAGGACTACATCCGGTGCGTCGTGCCCATTGCCACTTCGAGTCGGCACAGCGCCTGGGGTATAAGCTGGGGCGAGGCGCAGCGGCAGAGCATCTACGCTGACCCAAAGTACGACGATGGTTACTATCCATTCGACAACCCTCCGTCAACGGGGCTGGGTGCGGCGCGCATGTCGGCGCTGTTGACTTATCGGAGTCGCAACTCGTTTGAAGCCCGCTTCGGACGCAATATCCCTGATGCATCCAAGGTTCAGACCATCCGCGAACGGCCCGGCCCCAGCACGCCGTCCGAGGCTCACTTTCACATCCACAACGATGGGCACATCGTGAAGCGCTCGGCGCTGTCTCGCAAGAACAGCGACTCCAGCGCGTCGGCAAGCAGCAAGCCAGCCGCCACGACGCCTGCGGACTCTCCCGACCCGCAGTTCCATGGCCCGCAGAAAGGCGGCCTCACGGGGGGCGAGACGCTGCCGACGTCGACGTACTTTTCGGCCCAGTCCTACCTGCGCTACCAGGGAACCAAGTTTGTCAAGCGCTTCGATAGCAACTGCTATATCGCCATGACACGGAAGCTGGACACGCACGACGTGTCGCGGAACCGGGCAGCGACCGTTGCCGAGGCCCTCGAGCTCATCGAGCAGCCGACGCAGGTGCTGGGCATCGAGAGCGACGGGCTGTTCACAATCGCAGAGCAGGAGGAGATTGCCCAGCACGTAAAGAATGCGCGGCTGGAGCGGATCGACAGCCCTGAGGGCCACGACGCCTTTCTGCTGCAATTTGAGCAGGTCAACAGCCACATCCTGGCGCTCCTCAAGGAGGTGCTGCCGGACATCATGAGTCGAGAAGATGGTGCGCCAGAGGAGGCCGGGGTAGGGCAGCTCACCAAGTCGAGCACGTTTGGCGAGGCTGAGGTGGAGGACATTACGGCCTGGTAATGGAGGAACCAGCAGAAAAGGCCAGGTTGAAGTGGGAATTGGATGCACATGCCGTACAGGGTTAGACGTTCGTAAGTAATAGATTATGACTGCCCTTGACGATCAGACTGAAGTAGCTGCCGCCTCGGTAGTCGTCTAGCGATGGCGTGGTGCGAGCCATGCCCTACTGTCGATAAAGTACGAAGTCAGACATGGCGATATTCCATCTGAGATGCGCGGCTTGTTTGCGTTTACATCTATACGGGGTAAGGACGTGTGCTCGGCTCACGCCCCTCCACTGACTCGGGGCGCTGTTTTATCGCTGGCATCTCGGACTCTCGGTACGGCTTCCTGCAGCTCCTGCCGGGGACGGCGACCCAKCAGGCCATGTGATTCATTGTAGTACGTAAACAGTGGGCCGTCAAGATGCGGAACGGCAGCGGAGGATGAGGATTCGCCTCCTGGGCAGGGCTGTCATAATGGAGTGTCACGATTGCATAGTAAGGTACTTTGTGGTAATGATGCTCTACGAAGCCAGCCAACGGCTGTCAAGTCTGCATGGTGTGCCAACTGTTACCTTGGGTATTAGTTGCGAGGATAGGCAATCTTTCCAGAGACACCAGAGCCGTGGTGGATGCGGAGAACGGGCATCCTGTTTCAGCAGCGCCCGGAGCTGGGAGCTGGGAGCACGTCAGCCTCACTGCGCAGGACTCCATGCCTCAGAAGTCACTGAGCGACCGGAGACCTTGAATCGGGTTACCGTTTTCGGGGACTTTCCAGGAAGCTGTGTGCGCGGCGGCAGCGGCGAAAAGAGCACGTGGGACCGACGGGCAATATGCTGGATCCAGGGGCCGAAACGCGCATCGGTGCAGGCAGGGGACTGGGCGGAGAAGAGGACTTGACGATGTGTTGCCCAATGCGCGACCGAAAGGCGATCCAACTTGCAAAGCTGAGGTTTGCGCTGGCGGTACCTGCTTTGCTTGTGCTGTTGATGATGGCGGTGGCGATGGCGATGGCGATGACGATGGTGATGGCGATGGCGGTGGCGGTGGGAGCGATCTGATTGATGGCCAGCGCAAGCCAGCATCTGCAGCGGCTGAAAGAGCCAGGCTGGGCTGGACCCAGATGGGCCTCGGGCGGGACTCGGGAGGGATGTTCTGGAAAGCCGCCAGAACCCACAGCACTGGCCCGAGTGGCTGCCCTGATGGTGCCATCCCCTGTAGCTTCTCCACCAGGGCACTGACGCAGGCACTGCGGCGCCTCGCGGGACGCATTGGTCGCACGTGCGGCATCGCACCCCCACTCCGACGAAGCCACCTCGCTCGCTCGTCATCTGCGAACCTTTTGCTGCTGCGTGGGCTGTGGGTACCACGAGGAGGTGTGGCCAGCGACGGGSCTGGCTGGCTGGCTCGCTTCTTACTTCCGCTTGTCGAAAATAAAAGCGGAAGTGGGTGAGGAGGCCAAAACGTGCCAGAGTCGGGCAACCTTGGGGACCACTTGGCAGCGTCGCGCAGGGCGAAGCAGAGAGTAATTGGCTCTGGCCTGGAACGCCCCGCTGCTGTGGTGCCCCACGCCCTTCCGCTTGTCACCGTAGTTATCGCCCAGGTTACCTGCACTATTACTTCGGCGCACGCTGTGTCTTCCCGAAACCCAACTCTGTCACATCCTCTGGACTGAGCGAGCATCGACCGACTCGACTGCGGGACGCGGAAACCCGGACGTTGCGGCACCTCCTCGTCGCTGGTGTAGGCGCGCCTCTGCTCTTGCGCCTGGATCGTCGCAACCGCACCTCACGTCCAGGCCTGTGAACCGGAGATAACGGAACCGCTCCCCGATCGTCGTCGACGCCAGCCCTAACACAGTACTGACGACACTGCCGACGTCTGCGTCTGTGCCATCGCGAGGCATCGCAACGCCCATCGCCTCATCGAGCCGCCCGTCTTCCTCGCTCATGTTGTCGCCGGAGGACCCGGACAGCCCTCGCTGCTCATCGCCTCGCCTCTCCCTGCCTCGTAACCATGGCGGGCTCTGTCGACGAGATGCTGCCTCCGCCCATGGCGGCTAGCAACCGCGCGCGCACCCTCGGCGGGAACCGCGCCTTTCACAACTTCTACAACGACTACTCCCACATACCCGACCCGAACCTGCGCAGACGCCTAGCCCTGTCTGAAATTGACAAGGTCCCCTTTGGCCTGTACCGTGCGTTGCCCCTCGACTCCCTACTAGTCTCACCGGAGGTGCTTCTATCGATTAGTGAATGATGAGATGCTAATGCCACCTAGATGTCCGCGCTGTGCTGGTCGCCGGCGTCGGCTTCCTGCTCGACTCTTACGACATCTTCGCCATCAACCTCATCACGACGCTGCTGGGCATGGTGTTTTGGAGTGGGGATCAAGATCAAGACGGCTACGGAGGGAATGGCGGCGTCTTGCCCGACACCACGAACCAGGCGCTCAAGGCATCGACTAGTGCCGGCATCGTCATCGGCATGATAGTGTTTGGATGGCTGGCCGAGTGAGTCGATTCCGTCCTTCTTTCGCTCGGGACATGTGCTGACCCATCTGCAGTGCTGTTGGCCGCCGACGAATGTATGGCATCGAACTGGCCATCATCATATTTGGCACCTTTAGCTGCGCCCTGGTGTCTTCTGGCCCGGCCGTCAGCGGCTGTGGCCTCTTGATCTTCTGGCGTGTCTTGATGGTGAGTACCGATTACCGCCCGCACTGCATCTTTGGGCGAGTCACTGACAGCATGCAGGGCGTTGGTATCGGAGGCGACTATCCTCTTTCATCCGTCATCGCCTCTGAGTAGGTACCCGTTTGCCCGTTGTCCCGTAAAACCTCAACTGACGACGATTAGATTCGCCCCGACTCGTTGGCGAGGAGCCATGATCGCCGCCGTCTTCTCCATGCAGGGCTTCGGGCTGCTCATGTCTGCCCTCGTCGCGCTCGTCACCACCGTGGCTTTCAAGGATTCATACATCGGCATCAAGGACGAGACGATGTGCGATGCGGCGTGCCGAGTCGCAGCAGATCGATCGTGGCGCATTATTGTGGGCGTTGGTGCCATCCCCGCATGCCTTGCCTTGTACTACCGCATCACCATTCCCGAGACGCCGCGGTACACCTTTGACGTGCAGCACGACGTCGAAAAGGCCGACGCCGATATCCGAGCCTACGTCCAGAGCAAGTCCACGGGCGAGTACGAGGGCAACCGGAATTCGAGAACGCGCGTTTCCGAGACGCTGCTCAACGTCCCTCGGGCGTCGTGGGCCGACGTGTTTGCCTACTTTCGCGAGTGGAAGAACCTGAAGGTGCTTATTGGCACCACCACGTCTTGGTTCTTTCTGGTGCGCCATCCCTGTCCTTTGTGCAAAAGCCCGTGAATTGCTGACCCGCTGTCTAGGACCTGGCCTTTTATGGCCTCGGACTGAACAGCACCATTGTGCTGCATGCCATTGGCTACGCCAGCGGAAGCACCCTGTACGACAAGCTGTACAACCAGGCCGTCGGCATGATCATCCTTGCCTGTGCCGGCTCCATCCCTGGCTATTGGACAGCCGTCTTAACCATTGATACCATTGGCCGCAAGCCTCTCCAGGTCTTTGGCTTCTTGCTTCTGACCATCATCTTTTGCATATTGGGATTCAGGCTCCACAGCTTGAGCGAGGGAGCCATGCTCGCGCTCTACATTGTCGGACAGTTCCTCTTCAATGCGGGCCCAAACACCACCACCTTTGTGGTTCCCGGGGAGTGCTTCCCGACGCGGTACCGGTCGACCGGCCACGGGCTGGCGGCAGCCATGGGCAAGGTCGGCGCCATCGTTGCCCAGGGCATCAGCATTCCCCTGCTGAAGCGAGAATCGGGTAGCGCATGTGTTGGCAACGACTGTTCGCCGTACCTCGACCGCCTGCTGAAGCTGTTTGCCCTCTTTATGCTCCTGGGGACCCTTGTGTCGCTGCTCATCCCAGAGACCAAGGGAGTGACGCTGGAGGAGCTGTCTGGCGAGTCCAGGACGAGCTACAACGCGGGGTGCAACGGAAGCATCAGCCTCGCGTCACCAAAGTTGCGCCCGTGGAACCCCTTCCACGGCGGACAGCCCGCAGGCTTCTTCTACCCGCGAACACATACGAGCTCGTTTGCCAAGGGCCGTCGATCGCCTCGGATGGGCATCATGGCATCGCCGGAGCTCGTGGCGGAGAACGCTCGGCAGCAAAAGTCTCACTTCTGGAGGCGAAGCCGAAAGCCTCGAATCGGCAGCGGCGGGTTGAACGAAATCGCGCTGAGGAGCCGCAGCCCAGGACCGAACGGCAACGGGGACGGCGGATCCGAAGATGGCGCCGCCAGCACGACGAGCCAGACGATGCTGCACCAGCAGCAATTGCCGACCTGGGGAGCGGGCTGGGGCAGAATCGACCGAGGCGGCCCGGCGCCCACGTCGGAAAACATGCAGCTGCAGGACGTGGGCAGTCTGCTGCGACAAAACTAACGGGAGTGTAATGGTGCTTGGAAGATGCATTTGGCGACGAGATGATGATGCCGGCGTTGGGTGACGCATATTGACTTTGTTCCGGCGCTGGGAGAGGCACACTGGGATTGGAACGGACACTGCTACTAGACGATGATACCTCTGCGGAGTTTTGGGACTTGGACGACGCGGCCTGTTAGACTTGCGGGAGGTACGATGCACGTGCACACGGCTGCAGGATGCCGTGGATGAATATATGAGCGAGACAGAGACTTGTTGTCTGAGATGGGCTGCCCGCTGTGTCTGCCTTTACGGATAGTCGTCACGTAAAAGTGGGATGAAAGTGCCGTGTTTGTGCGGTTGATTTGGCGATATCCAAGTTGCGTAGCAGCAAGCAAAAGACAAAACAGGCCCCCCCTCGGAGAGTTCCGAGCAGATGTATCCCAATACCCCGATCTTCTCGAGTTGCCTTGTGCTGGGGTAGAATTGAAAATTTATCAAGCGAGGCTCGATTTCGTGATTCCGGCCTCGGCCTGCGAAAGCGCGGCATCACGACGTCGTTTACATCATATCGAATCACGACGCGCTGGTCGCTTAGCCTACTCCCCACGTATCAGATCAGCAGCCCTCGTAGAGTCAAGACCAGGAGGGCGGACAGACTAGTCACATTGGCAGTCGCCGCAGGTGTCCCTGGCGAAGGTGAAAAAGTTGCCGTTCCCGTCGCAGCCAGAGTGGATGTTGGAGGCGTGGCAGAAGGCGTTGACGTTTCGGGGGCAGGAGAAGCCGTTGGAGGCGATGGCTTGGTCCTCGGGGGTAGGGAGCGCGGAGCAGAGGCCGAGGCAGAGGGCGGCGATGAGGGCGATGGGCTGGGGCGAGATATTAGCTTAGCTTCACTTACACGGATGGGTGCTTGCGGTGGTGGAATGGGAGGCGGCGGCGTACCAGCATTGCGGAAGGCGAAGTGAGACGAGATGCCGTTGAGGTAGATACTGTATACGTGGAGAACACGAAAGGCCCAAAGGATGGATGGACGCTTCTTCGTGGCGAGGCCGGGTTGATATAGTACTCTCCTACCGTCTCGAAGCTTCCAGGGGCCGAAACCGACTCAGGCCTGCGCAAACCGCGCTCTTCGTTTATCTCATGCCCCTCTCGTGTCTAAGATCCGGCGCGGGGAATGCGTGTTATGCCGCTGCCCGCGAGGGCGGGAGATGAGTAGTGTCTTGGATCGCGGGAGCGCACTCGGGGCGTTGGGGCGACCAACGGGACATGACGAGTCGAGTATCGGCGCACGGGTGTGACGGCCGGGGGCAAAGCAAGGAGCGACTGCTCCGTACGGTGTTGCTGCGCTACTTGGCCCAACGGGAGGTGTTCGGCCGGGGGCGCGGCAGAAGGCGGCGCATCGTGGTGTTTGCGATTGCACGTCTGTCTTGGAACTCGGACCCAGGCACGCGCGCCCAGATAGGTACCTACCAGCTTGAAGGGCAGCTCCGCCGCGTCCGTACCAGACCACAGTCGAAAGGCCCGCCACCGTCTCGGGTATTCGGACCAGGCCTCAGGGACTGGAACGGGCTGCATTTCCGCACGCAACGCCCGCAGCCCTAATAATAGCAAGACCCCCGCAGAAAGGCAAGGCAAATCGCCGTCGTTAGTCACGTCCTGCGCCAGCGAGCACACACATGACAATATCAAGGCGCGGGACACCTCTGAGACAGCGTCTCACAGCGAGGCAGCCGCAACCCCCACCGCTGGTGGCAGCCAAAAACGGCTGTCATAAATCGAATACAGGGCGTAGAGCGCGTGCCGCCCGAGGCGAGATCACGCAGCCCATTGTGACCGTTTGCCGGTCGTGGGCGTTGGCTGCCGTGGATGGATATGAGCGAGACAGAGACTTGTCTGAGATGAGGCTGCCTGCACGTGTCTCTTGCTGTTCTGCCTTTACGGGTAGTCGTCACGCAGAAGTGGGATGGAGCCAAGTGCCGTGTTTATGTAGTTGATTTGGGTGCGATATCTAAGTTGCGTAGTGGCAAGTAAAAGATAAAACCGGCCCCCCTCAACGATTCCAAGCAGGACATATCCCGATACTCCGTCTTCTTGAATTGCCTTATGCAAAGGTAGAATTGAAAATTCACAAGCGAGGCTTGCTTTCGTTATTCGGGCCTTCGGCCTATGAAAGCGCGGCATCGACCTCGTCGATATCTTATCGAATCACGGCGCGCTCGTTGCTCGGTCTATTCCCCACGAATCAGATGAGCAGCCCTCGCAGACTCAAGACCCAGAACAACAGCTACAGGGACGGGGGAGAATAAAAGAGGGCGGACAGACTAGTCACAGACTCACAGTGGCACGTGCCGCAGTCGTCTGGGGCGTCGGAAAGGAATCTGCCACGGTAGCACCTGCCGTGGGCCTTCCAGGCGTGGCAGAAGGCGTTGGCGTACGGATCGGGGCAGGAGAAGCTGCTATTGGAGTCGATGTCCTCAGGGGTGGGGAGCGCAGAGAGGCCAAGGCAGAGGGCGGCGATTAGGGCGATGGGCTGGGGTGGGATATTAGCCTTTACTTCTACGGACGCGGTGTTGGTATGGGGGCGGCAGCATACTAGCATCGTGGAAGGCGAAATGAGAATGTGGTGCTATCCTGCTACCTGAAGCCTCCAGGGCCGAAGCCGACTTAGATCTGCGGAACTCGCGCGCTTCATCCATCCCATCCGTGTCTAGGACCCGGGCGGGGAATGCATGTTGTGCGGCTTGCTCGCCAGGCGGGAGATGAGCAGTGTCTTGGATCGCGGGAGCGCACGTCGGGGCGGACGCAGCCACCAGCAGGACGTGACGCGTCGAGTATCGGCGCAGCGCGTGTGATGGCGCTGGGGAAAGCGAGGAGTGATTACGGTGTTGCTGCCCGTCTCGCTTGGCCCAGCGCGACGTGTTCCGTCGAGGGGCGAGGCAGAAGGGCGAAGCGCATCGTGGTGGTGTAATATATCTTGAAGTAGCATGTCTCGGAAGTAATATGTCTCGGAACTCGGGCCCAGCATGCGCCGCTCAGATCTCCAGCTTGAATCGGTGCCAGTCTCGCCATCTAGAGAAGAACCTCCGTAGTCCGTCCGTACGCCCAATCCACGAGTCGACAAGGCCGCCACCGTCTCGGTCATCCGGACCACGGCACTGAAGAACTGGAACGGCTGCGTTTCCACACACGCAACGCCACGGGTGGCCATCTAAGAATAGCCCTTCGTAATAAGACACACCGCACCGCAGAAGGCAAAGCAATCGCCGCCTTTCATCACATCGGCCCACCGCTTACAGCAGTAGCCCAAAAAAAACCTGTCATAAATCGTATAACTACGGATACAAGTGCGTAGATTACGTACTGCCCGCGGCCGAGAGCACGAGTCCCTACTCGAACGTCGATTGCGACGCCAAAAGCAAACAAATGAAAATGAAAAAAAGAAAGAAAACCCCCTCGCCGGTCGTGGGCGTTGGCTCGTTGCCGAAGCTAGATGCCGGCGCTGGCTGGGCCGTGAGTAGAGAGTAATGACCTGTTATGTTGTTGGGTTGGTCGCGGTGCCGTGAGGTTGGCTGGAGGCTGGGGAGGAGCCGACGTGTTGGGCGCGCGGCGTGTTGCTGGTATTTCTTTTTACCTCGGCCGTCTTTCTTGTTGGTCGCTGGCGAGGTTGACAGTCGCTGCTCAGGATACTCGAGCATGTCACTTACGCAATCTGGCCATGCATTTCGCCATCTGACAAACTTAGAAGACAGCGACCCCGGTCTCGCCTCGCGGTCCAGCGATCCCCCGGCCCATCTTCCGGGCCGGCAATAGTACACAGGAAAGGCCATCGACCGGCCGCATCTCAAACCCAGGCGCGCGTCCAGAGCGCGCGTCCAGCAAGTCCGCTTGTTAAAACACACACGAGAGAACATAAAGCCGTCCGCAAAGAAAAGGTATCGTAAACGCGTCCCGCCCCATCAGTCGTCGTCCTCCCAGCCCGCTTCCTCCCCGCCCTCGCCCCCGACCACCTCCACCGTCGTCCCCAGCGCCTCCTTGCCCTGCCGGATCATGTCCTGCAGCCGCTTGTTGAACGCGGCGATGCGCACGTCCGCGTCGCGATCCTCCATCTTGCGCCAAGCCGCCAGCTTCTTGGCCTCCGCGTCGAGCCGGGGGCTTGCGTCGAGGGCCTGGGCCTCGGCGGCTCCGAACCCCGCGCGGCTCGACGCCGTGGACGCGTTGCTGTTTGTGCGTCGGTGCGCGAGGGACGGGTGGCTGGCCGGCGGGTTCAGCGAGCGCCGGCGGGAGTGCCCGTAGGAGGTGGACGAGGCGGTGCTCGTCGTGGTGGCGAAGGGGGCCGCTCTGCTGGCCGTCTTGGTGGGCGACGGGGCGCGAGGCGAGGCAAAGGAGGCGGACGAGGCAGGGCGAGGGGGCTCCTGGACGGGAGGAGTGGCGGCAAAGGCGTTGAGGCGGTTCGAGTAGCGGCGGGGAGTGCTGGCCGAGGTGGCTGCGGCGGCGACGTTGCGTGAGGTGGGCGTGCTTATACGCCGGCCCGTGGTGACAGCCGGGCCCTGGTTGCGGTTCCGGGGCGACGGCTGATGTAAAGACGACTTCCGCCGGGGCGTCGAGTCATCGGCCCCCGTCCCAGGCTCCTTGACCATGACCCAGTTCCGGCCCAGCTCGTCCGCCGGCCCCGTTTGTCTCCGCTTCGCCGCGGGCGCCGAGGGCGTAGACGGCCTAGAGTCAACATTGGCCTCCCCGGCCACGTCCGGATAGTGGTGATACTCTCCCCCCTGCGGAAAATACCCCGGTATGCGCCGCTCGTCGGCCGCGTAGTCGCACGGCGGCCCAGCTGGCATCACGCCTCTCTCCGCGGCGCCCACCTCGTACCCCCGTCCGCCGCCGGCGTAGAAGCCCTTGAAGGCGCCGGCCTTGCAAAACTCCCACACCTTGCCGACGACACCGCCGATGGTGCTAAACGCGACGGTGCTCCAGGGCCGCGCCGACACGGGGCTGGCGGGGAGGGCGAAGAGTGGCGTTGGGCGGCTGAGGTCCGACGTGTCCACGTCCAGGTCCTCCCGCCGCCGCTTCGAGCCGAGCGCGCGGCGGTAGTTGGAGTCCGAGTACATGCTCTCGCCGAGGCCGCCCGCGTCGCTGTCGTGGGGGCCGCAGCCGCCGCCGTGGGGCGTGTCGAGCTGGCCGGCGAGCGTGTAGGCGCGGCCGAATATCGGGGCGGGCGTGCCCAGCGTCGCGGCATCATCGTGGTTGTGGTGATGCTGGTGGTGGTGGTGGTGGTCGAGACCAGGGCCCGAATCGAAGACGTGCCGCCCGTTGGGCGCGCGGGCGAACTCGGCGTGGCGGTTCCGCTTGCGCTTCGGGGTCGAGGCGTCGACGACGGCGGGCGCGGGCCGGGCGGCCGGCAGGTATCCGGAGCTCGACGCGGGCGACACGGGCGGGCGGATGAGGCCCTGGTGGATGCCCTCGGCGTGGAAGGCACCGGGCATGTGGAAGCCCGACGAGAACGTCATGTCTCAGAATACGGGGCGATGGGTTGGATGCCGGAATGCGGCGGGTGATGCTGGAACTCGATCTCGAACTATCGTCAGAGGACAGGCAGCCGGGCCTCAGTCGAGGCGAGACATGGCCCGACACGGGGGCACGGTTGCTTGCGTGGCCGGTTCTGTTGCAGATGAGGCAATCCACCGATCGATCGCTTGCTGCCAGCGTGCCGTGTCTGGCGTGGCTGTGACACCCTCCAGTCGACTGTCAGCCGCTGGGTCACGCCCCAGCTGTCTCGTGACTGGGCGCGCGCAGAGCAGATTCGCTTCGTCCTCGCGACCGCGGCGCTGCCTCGACCTGCAAGGGGATGGATCGCGGCGGCAGGCCCTCAAGGATACAACTCTCGGCTAAAGAAACACGGGTCGAGCAAGGCTTCCCGGAATTGGCCCTGCGCTGTCGCGCGCGGTGCTGGAGCCAAGCTGGCCCGCTTCTCCGCGGTAGGCGAGGCGACACAGTAGGCCTGCGCCGTCGGCAAACTGCAACACGTGCTGTCTGTGAGACCGCCTCTCGTCGCGCACAAAGCATGAGGCTATGGATACTCTGCGCCTCGCGATGTCGAAGATGGCCTGGAATGGATCACGGTGCCGCTGGAGGTCGGAGCTGACGTCGTGTCTGGTGGGGGGATTGCTGGCGCTGGTGCTCCACTACCGGGCAAACGACGCCGTTGCCAGGGGTGATTGCACTAACACGGCATCGCCAGCACGCCTCGGAGAGAGAACGTCTTCAACGAGCTATTGATACCGCCGTGTCGTGTCGCAGGGCGTCGTCGCGGTTGTCTTTACGTTCTAAAGGTTGCACTCCAAGTCCAGAGACTGTACGATAAATCCACTACCCATATTTCTGATAACCGACGCCGCACCAGTTTGCGTGAGCGCGTAAAGCAATTCTATCCGTCGGCAGCCGCCCTCATATCCCGTTATAGCCCCCATGATACTATCATCGTATTCCCATGTGCTTGCGTAAAGTTTCCTGCTCGCAGTCCTGCCCGTTCCCGGCTGCAGTCCCCAGGCCCCAAAAACGCCATCACCACCATTGTTGGAATCACTCCCGGTCGTAGTAGGCATCCTGCTGGGCGCTTGTCTTGCCCGAAACACCCCCGTCCTCGCCCCGCTCGCCGTGGACGTGCTCCACGCCGCCCCAGAAGCGCTCCCGCTCGCCCAGCAGCTCGTCGGCCCATGCGCGCGTCTCGGGCAGCGTTATCCTGCGCGCCACGTAGGCAAACTCGCCCAGGTCGAGCGCGCCGCGGCCGCGCTTCTCGTACTCGACCATCTGCAGCAGCAGCTCCATCTTGTCCACGTCGTGCACGAACTGGCTGTCGAGCGTCTGCGAGTCCTCGTACTCCTGCCAGATGGCGCGCACCTCGGCCCCCGGGGCGCCGCCCGCGACGCCACCCAGCAGCTTCGTGGTCAAGAAGTCCATCGTCTCGGCCTCGCGCCGGCTCTTCTCGGGCTTGGAGACGCCGTCGACGGGGGTGATGTCGCCGACGAGCAGCTCGGCCATGTCGTGGATCAGGCACATCTTGATGCACTTGGGGAGGTCGAGGCGCGGGGCGAGCGTGGGGGGCGCGAACATGGAGATGAGGGACATGCGGTACATGTGGTCGGCAATGGACTCGCCGCTGTGCCGTGTTAGCATGCGGGCTGCCGCGGCTGGAGTGTGCGTGCTGACCTCTCGATGCCGAAGCGCCGCCATCCCTCGCGCTTGGTCGTCTTGAGCCGCTCGAGCATGTGGAAAAAGGCCAGCGGCGAGCTGGATCCCTGCGCAGGCGCATCGGCCGGTATCGCCTCGAGGACCTTGTCGACGGACCACGGCTCCGACACCTTGGCCACGGGCGTGTATCCGAGGTCTGCAGCGCCTCGTTAGCCAGCCAGCCCGGCGGCTCTTCCGTGATCCCGCGCGCACTCACTGGCGAGGTCGGCCTTGGAGCGCTCCGTCTGCTCCGTCTGCTCCGTCTGCTCGCCCATGACTGCGACGGCGGTGCTTGTGCAAGGGCTTGTCTTGACGTCGGTGCGTTCGTCGCGGGGTCCTCCAGGCTGTGAGGGGTTGTTGGAGGAGGGAGAGGAGACGGCAGCGGACGAGGGTGGTCGTCTCGTATGCTCGCACAGAGACAGCAAGCGCAGTCACGTCGCAAACCTGGCCGGGCAGAGGCAGATGGGGGAATTGAATGCGCTTCTTCCCGTTGCACCGCTGAAAATCAACAAACGGCGGCGACGATGGCGGCAAACACGGACAGCGGCCAATGCCAGCGCTGCGGATGACGGTCAGCGCCCCACCAACCATCCACCTACCTACCCTGTACCCCACAAGGCCCGATGGATATTGGACAGGCGCGTTCAGGGGCTGAGGCGCACATGGAGGAAATTAAAGGCACATTAATAATGAACCGGACGGTTTATGCCAGCGCTCGAGGAACATTCAAGCACTTCACGCCACATTTCCCAGATCTCGTCAACGTCTCACTTTCGGTTGCCTCTGTTATGCGAGCATGGCTGTGCCCGAGCCCTCCCAACTCCTCCACATCTCGGCCGACAAGCCCGCAGCGGCAGCGGCTGCGGCAGCGGACGGCGGCGCCCGGCGTCGGCGGACGGGCAGCAGGTCCAGCGGGACGCCCGGAGCAGCGGGCACCGTAGCCGCCGGCACCGCAGCCGCCGGCTCCGCAGCCGCCGGCTCCTCGTCCACCGCCGTCCACCGCAAGGGCTCCGCTCCCCGGCGCAGGAAGCCCGGCTCGCGCATGCTGCGGCGCGTCAAGCGCTTCGCCATCAGGCACACCTGGACGCTCCCCCTGCTGCTGCTGCTCGCCTTTGCCGCCCTCTACGCCGTCGACCCGGGCGAGGCCAGCGTCGTCCGCCCCTTCATCTTCCTCTCCTACAAGCAGCCGCTGCCGCCGCAGTCCCCCGACGGGCCGCCGCAGTATGGCAAAGGCCCCTGGGACCTCGCCTTCGTCGCCTTCTACACCATCGTCCTGTCCTTCACGCGCGAGTTCGTCATGCAGCAGCTCCTGCGCCCGCTCGCCCGCGCCCACGGCCTCACCTCCCGCGGCAAGCAGCAGCGCTTCATGGAGCAGGCCTACACGGCGCTCTACTTTGCCTTCACCGGCCCCGCCGGCGTCTACGTGATGCGCCGCACCCCCGTCTGGTACTTCGACACCCGCGGCATGTACGAGCACTTCCCGCACACGACGCACGAGGCCGCCTTCAAGTTCTACTACCTCTTCCAGGCCGCCTACTGGGCCCAGCAGGCGCTCGTCATGCTGCTGGGCATGGAGAAGCCGCGCAAGGACTTCAAGGAGCTGGTGGCGCACCACATCGTGACGCTGGCCCTGATTGCCCTGAGCTACTGCTTTCACTTTACCTACATCGGCATCGCCGTGTACTTGACGCACGACGTCAGCGATTTGTTTCTTGCAGTGAGTCGACCTCCAATGCTCCGTGTCCTCAAGCCAGCGCTAACGCCACCGCAGCTCTCCAAGTCGCTGAATTACATCGGCAGCCCCGTCATAGGGCCCTTCTTCGGACTGTCCATTGCCGCGTGGATCTACCTGCGCCACTACCTCAACCTGCGCATCCTCTATTCGGTCCTCACCGAGTTCAGGACCGTGGGCCCCTACGAGCTCGACCGGGAGACGGAGCAGTACAAGTGCTGGGTCTCCAACGTCGTCACCTTTGGGCTCCTGGCCGGGCTCCAGACCCTCAACCTGTTCTGGCTATACTGCCTGCTGCGCAGCGCGTACCGCTTCGTCGTGCACAACATCGCCAAGGACGATAGGTCCGAGGCCGATGACGAGACAGATGTGGAGGAGCTGGATGCGGAGCACAAGCGGGAAGAGGCTGATGTACGGCTAGCTGTCAAAGGTGCCAATGGCGTTGTCACGGCATCCGGCAGTGCGGCTACCGAGGTATCGGTTACGAAGAGAAACGGCGCCCTGTAGAGGCCGTCTTCTCGCACATTTGATGCTATTGATCTCTTCATCATATACTCGGGGTCGGCACGAGGCGTCTGGGGTGTGTGTGATGCCACCCGGTCGGACTGGAAAGGCGCTTCCTCCCATGTAATAATTCCTAATTCATAAATATTTATGCTAATAATGAACTAATATCTCGGACTCTCAGCCACTACGGACTACTTTGGAGAATCGGCGCTGGGTACTCTCCCCTCCAAAAACCTTCCCTCCGAATTCTTTGCTGTCAAGGTGTCGAACAATGTTACCAACGCAACCAGCAAGCCGCCTGAACAACCACCATTAGCTGGGGCTGCAAATCATCACATCTACGGAATCAAGACCATACCTGCTGTAACGACGTAGCTTGCCACGGCGGCGCCTGTTTGCACGCTTGTTTGAATATCCGCCTCGTATTTGAGGACAGCCACAACCGGCCAGACGACGCACGTGGCGATGCTGAGCAGGGTCGGCGTCAGGATAACGCTGGCGATCAGGCTGGAGTCCCAGCCTAGCACTAGGTTGAGCGCTTGAGGATTTGTGGCATCCTCCGTCTCCGAGGTGGCATCTGTAGAGCGCAAATGCACATCGGATTCTGGAGTGTCCGCAGAGGCAACGCGTTCGATAACATGGCACTCTACCAGATTGTCCACGTGGCGCTTTTCACCAGTTGAAGCCCATACTTGCCGCAGGTCGTCGATGGGCTGAGAGTACGGGCCATTCCAGTCCAAGGTGGACACACGGCGTCCCGGAACATTGTTGTGGAGAAGCTGCACGCCGTTAGCATTCCTCTTCGCTCTCTTCGAGGCTGGGCGCCGCCACATCTGTTCACCAGTGTATCAACTCACCTCGACAACATCGACCCGAATGAGGGTCTTTGGCAGAATGACGTTGGGAAGCCCGCCATGCATTTGTGACAGGCGATAGAAGAAGCCGAGGTGGCCCAGCAGCCAAGCGTCGTCGAAGCCGCCGTCGTTAGGTGCGGGAACTGGTATTTGAATGCAGTTTCGCCCGTCGATGAGGACCTTCACAGCCCAGCACGGATAGTTCCTGGCCCAGGCATTCAGGTAGTTTTGCCAAAACCGCCGGCCCGACAAGGCGAATGTGGAGTATAGCCACCAGAATACCGGCCACGGAAGACGCTCATTGTATTTTGAGGCTGTTGTGACGAGACGCAATACCCGCACATCCTGAGAAACAACGCCATTAGATAGCCACCTAGGAGCTCATCTAGGGACACTTACAACGGCTCGCTTGAGGCCACTAATCAGACCCCTAACCGACAATTTCGGAGCCTCGTCGGGCTGTGTGGAAAAGAACAGGGTCATGAAGTACAAGACGAGCAAGACCAGGCCGAGGTTGAAGACGTATACAACTATCATCGGATTGGTAAAGACCGGGTACAGGCACACGCCCTGAAGGAGCCTAAACGTGGACGTTGCAACCGCCGTCAGGCGCCACGACCGGAACGGCTCCCAGGTGTGCATCACCGGGATCGGATCAGCCACCCCGGAACCGAGCCAGGCGTCCGAGGTGAAACCCGAGTGCGGGTTGTTCGGCGCGGCGAGGGCGAGGAGGCGCTTTAAGATGCAGCGCCCGAGCTTCCAGACGGGCGGCATGAACTTTTTTATTTTGTCTGATAGTGGCATGGTGACAATGGTTGGGGACGTAGGGCTATGGAGCGGTTCGATGCCGCATGAGTCGAGTCCGAAGCAAATACAGATGCGCGTCCTCTGAGAGGCGGCCGATCGGGAGACCGGCCAAGGAAATACATTTCATGCAGTCCGTACAATAGCCGTGCCAAGTTTACGGTGACTGTTCGTCAAATAGCGCGACGTGACAAAAGGAACCATGTGCTGAGAGGCGGCTGCAGCTGCGGCTGACAATGGGCAGGGTATATTGGCTGAGGGCTGGAGCAACAACCATGCTATACAGCGGAAGAGCCAAATGCGGCCACGTGGCTTGCCTTGAAAGGGTCACGGCAGCATTGAATGAGGATCAGCCCAGCCCTGACCCTCGACTAATCCGTCCCGGGTGTGTAGAGCGTAGCTTGCCGGGCGGCATGTCGTCTACCGACCACCCTGCCAAACAAGTATCACCCTCCTCCCAGTCCTCCCCCGCTGCAGACGCGCACCACTCCCCCGGTCGGTCGGCCAGTTGCGCGCGTCCAACACGTCCCGCAAGCGCACATCCCACGCCTCGTCTGACCAGGGCCGGTGCGGCCACGGGTCACGGTAGATGCCAGTCTCTGCGATCAGCACTTCTGGGTCAATGCGCTAGTATAGGCCGGGGGCGGGCCGCTGGTGGCGGTGGTATTGTTGTCGCTATTGTCTCGCAAAGCAGAAAGTTGATTCAGGCGAGCTTTTGAGTGCCGAGGAGGTTGTAGATGCGGGCTTCGTGCCTGTCGAGATGAGATAGGTGGCCCCGGGCTTCGGTTGTCAGTTCGTTGTCGTAAATGACACGACTCTCTGCGACTACCCCAAGCTCACTTACATCCACATCCCGTGCGGAATCTGGCTCCCAGCGATCAAACAACACTACGCCCCAAAGAGTCGCGCCTTGGCCCAGTACCTATCCAACACCGTTAGCAACTTCTTCTGGGTATTGCATAATCGCAGTACCGTTCATGTCGAAAGAGCGCGGGCGCTGGACCGTTGAGAAGCCCCTCCCACCAAAATGCCTCATTCTCTGGTGCCGTGCGCGATCTGATGTCGTCCTCTTTGTGCGGTCCTGATTCAAGAATCAACGTGTAAAACTCACGGCCGTCTGGTGAATAGAGAAGCCTAGAGATGCATATTTCATTGAGCGTCACCCACTCTTGCATCGACCCGCAAGCCGTTGGCATTGGACACCCTTATAAGCTGCCGCGCTTTCTCCAGCTCGCCGGGGCATAGTTCTGTATACATGGTATGAAGTGGATGGTTCAATGACACGGTGCCGTTGTAGGTGTCCTTGTCCAGATAGCGGGAGGCCATCCACGATCTGGGCGAGTGATGTCGGAAATATCGCTCAAGACGACGTTGTGAATAGCCCTGATGAGGACCTGCCGGTGGGTATCGTCGGGCCTGTCGACAGTGACCGACTTCTCATCAACGTGTGGCGCGCTGGACAACCAACAACGACCTACCTTGTCATCTGACTCTCCTTGTGCTTGCACCTGAATGATAACGAAATGTCTGGTGATCTTTAAAAAAAAGGAAGGAAAAAAGGGAAAGTCGGATTGCTAAGATATGTATTATCTTGTTCAATCGCAACCACGTCTACTCCCCTAATAGAGCCATTACAGAACCACACATCAAGGCGATAGAGGAAACATCACAATAGGGCATCCAGCCCCGTAGGACCCAACTTTCCACCACACACCGACCGTCAAATTACCGCCTCGAGGGTATATCCGCCAGACGCCGCCCATAATCTACACACTCCATGAGACATATCCCCGTCCAGCATCCCACACCAGTTCCATGCCGCCTGTCGTCCACATGCAGCGAATCACACAAAGATATGAGCAGGCGTGTAGCTCGGCGGCAGATAGCCCAGCTCCATCCGCCACCGCGCCAGCCGCTGCCCCCGCCGCTCCCTCGCAGGGTGCCCCGCCTCGCCGGCGGCCGAGCTCCCCGTGTCCACCGCCGTGCCGTCCCGCTCCGACTGCGCGTGGTGGCGGTGGCCAGGGTACCGCACGCACGGCACGTGGTGCGCGCGAGGCACCCTGTAGCCGTCCGTGGACGCGGCCGGGTGCGTCTGCTGCCAGTACAGCGTCCAGCTGCCGTACGAGGGGGGCGGCATCGTAGGCGGCGTGTTAGTCTCCTCGTACGTCGGCAGGCGGTCCAGGTGCACCTGGCGCGTGGGCCCGGCGTCCCGGCACTGGTCGTGCACGCGGGCCGTCTCGTTCCCCGGATGCGGCGTCTGGGGAGGGGGAGAGCGGTTGGCGCTGCCGCTGCGGTGGCGGTGGGAATTCATGAGCGTCTTGACGGCCCAGCGGGCGGACACGAGGAAGAGCGAGACGCCGAGCAGGCCGAGCAGACCGGCCAGCAAGATGATGGCGGCCTTCTGGGTGGCCAAGTTGAACTCATCTCCGGGGACGTAGAATCCTGAGGACGTTGGGACCGGAGATGCTGTGGGAGCCATGATGCATGAAAGTCGTGCTCCCGCGCTCGCGGTATGAGTGAGATGGTTTGGGGGGCGATGCCGTTTGGCTGATGACGATGTTACAGCCCTGGAGATGAAGGGTTTGTGACACCATGGGAAGGACTGTTTTCCAACAAAAGGACAGGCGACGGCATGGCCCATGGCTGTTATTTAAAGGCCGACGCGCCCCTGAGGTGCTTCTGTGACGCGACGTCAGATGCCACGTCGTCAAACCTTGAGTCCTGGACCGCGTCAAACCATGTGGTCGGAGCGCGTAAACCTCATGATCCCCTACCTTATCCCCGGCCCCCTCTTTCCTCAGTAGTTCAGCCACAAGTCCTTCCTATACCCCTCCGTTAACCGCTCGTCCTCGCCGTACGTCTCCTGCCAGCCGGCGAAGCCCCTATCCAGGACGTACACGCTCTGCCGCTCTGCGTTGCTCCCCTTCGCCTCGCCCAGCGCCGCCAGCAGGCCGTCCCGCTCGCGCAGGTAGCGCAGTGCCGCGCTGGGCCCGCGCTGCTGGCTCAGCGCGCAGTGGAAGACGACCGTCTTCTTGTCCTTGAGGCGGCGCACGCGCGTGGGCATCATGGCGTCGAGCCGCGTGCTGGGGACGTTGGTTGAGCCCCTGATGTGCCCGCCGATGTAGTCTGCGGCGTCGTCAGTACATAAACGCCAAGGGTAACAATGCGGCGACTAAGGGCAGACGCACCGTCGTCGCGGACGTCGATGACTGCAAGTGTCGGGTCTGCGGCCTCGCGCTCCTCGAGCATCCGCTCGGACAGCGCCCTGGCGGACATGCGCTGCAGGCTCGCGATGCTGGCGGCGGACATGGCGCAGACGGGGGCTGTGGCTTGCGAGTGGATGATTCTGGCAAAGAGCATGAGCTGCGGTTGGACCTGAGTTGAGATCCAGGCCCATCTCAGACGCTCTGCAGAGTTTAGCACGTGTGGCCCCACTCTTTWAGGTAAGGAGCACAACACATGGCTTCGATCCGCTGCCCAGCAGATCTCATCTCCAAACACTCATTGGCAGCATGCAGCAGTACCACGACGTCTTTTTGCCCTCTGGGCGAACATGCATACCTGTGTGCAGTTCGGTCAGTCCGAGGCTGCCGTCCGTCCACAGGGTCAATTTCATGCTCTATGGATATCACACGCTCCACTCTCCGCCATACAATGGAAGCATCAAGCTCACCAACCACGGTCATATCGACGTCATAATATACAGGGAATCGCCCAGAGGCAACTCATCTCTCCGTGCACGAGCGCCCCGAGATCAAGTCAAATCAAGCCTTGCCTACCCACCCGGCATTGATGAAAAAGTCGAATATCCTAGCGCCCTTTTGCGTGTCCAGCCGGCATATCTCCTTGGCCTGCTTCTTCTTAAGCGTCCCGTTTGTCTTCAGAGCCTCTTTAAGGATCTGCTCCTTGATCATCAGGTACGGCTTCGGCTGCAGCCGCACCGCCTCGCACAGCTTGGCCTCTTCTGTCGTCAGTAGGTGCAGGTCCGGCGCGTTGTCCTGGCTCAGCTGCAGCGGTTGCACCCCCGAGATGAGCGGCGGCGTGTACTTTGGCTTCGCAGGCGCATGGCTGTTGACGCCATTGACACCGTTGGTATGGCCGTTGGTCAGCGGTTTGCCGCTGTCGCCATTGACCTCGCCGTTCGTCTGGGGCGCCGGCCGGATGACCAGTTCGGGTGCGAGGAGGAGCGCTGCTCCGCTCATTGGTTCTGGAGGTGGCACCTGCTTTGACCGTTGGTTGGCCGCCAGCCGTTCCCTGTCCATGGAGCCCATTGGTATCGTTTTCTGTATTCGCTGCCCTTTTTCTGTCTCGTACTTTTCTCCACTCCGCAAGTCACCGATGCGCATACCGCGCCACTCTTGGAGCTGGCTTATGGCCTGTCGTAGGTTAAGCTCGTCGAGCAAACCCTGGTTAAAGTCCTCAAAGTCCTTGTGGTTCATGATCCGGGCGAACGGCTTCGCCTTTTGCAGGAGGTCTTTTTCCTCCTTGTTTCGCCTCTTCTCTAGTTTCGTGTTCTCTCTATAGTCCAGGAGGTCGTGTTCGAAAACGACCCTTTTGCGCTCCACACGCTGCGTGAGGCGGCAATTGTAAATCTCCATGACGGTCAACTTGAGCTCCATCTCCGGTTCAAGCTCAGCAGTGCGGGGGTTCAGGCCATCACCTGGGTCGAACTGCATGTGCTGCACTGCCTCTTCAGCCTCGTTGGCGTATTCCGTCTCAAACTCCAGCCGACCTGGCATGTAGCCCTGGATTTCGTGGCAGCTGGGGACACTGGCCGTGGGCTTCGTCTTGGGCTGCAGGGCGGGGGCGTTCTTTGCCTTTTCCCGCCGATCCTCTATCCGCCGCTTTTTCCGTGCCTGGAACTCCTCGCGCGGCACTTCGTTGGCGAGCTCGCAGTCATGGGGGCTGCATCGTTTGGGGAGGGGGAAGCTGGGCGAATCGACATATGTCTCCAGGTAGTGCTCGCGAACCTCGTCCTTGTCGCGGAAGCCTCCGATGTGGTCGGCAATGTCAGCCCAGGAGCCGAGGCCGTAGATCTCGGCGCCCTCGAGGAGCAACAGCTCCTCGTCGGCGCCCCATTCTCGGCTGAATATGGGGAAGGAATTCTGCTCGATGACGCGAAAGGCATGTGTGGCAGGGTCATGGGCGTTGCGGGACTCGCCTTTGGCGAAGCACGAGACGCAGAGGTCGAAGTCGGAACATGCCGGGTCTGCACACCTAATGCGAACCTGGAACGCGACACCGACTTAGCAGCTGACCGAGCAGACGCGGAACGGATGGTACGCACCGTTGATGTAATGTCGGACGAACACACGTCGCAAACGTATTTAACACCGCCCTCCCCGCCCCTCGTCACCGTCTTCTTGCGAATGACACCCATCTGCCACCGCCGAGCTGCTGGCTGCTGGGATGTGGGGAACTCCTCCGCTCCACTCCCGCCTCGTCTATCGCCTGACAAACGTTCGACGGCGCGATTGGAGGCGCAGAAACGGCTCGAGATGGGAGCGCGTGTGGAGGAAAGCGCGATGCAACGTGTGCTTTGATGAAAAGGGATGCGCGGGATGTGGTGTTTGATGGAATCGCGGCGTCAGCACGTCGCCTGAGGTCGGATATTTGACGGATGTCGCGATGCAGTGATCTGAGATGGAGCCGCGAGGCAAACGACTGGGGAACGCGCCTTTCCTGATTCGGAAGCCTTATGAAAGCCCGGGTATGTCACGTGACTGGCGCGAACCAGGTCAGATTTCCCGGTGGGGTAGTAGAGGCATCAAACTGGTTGCTCCTCATCGCGAATGTGTGGATCTGTCTGTACGAGTAACTTCAAGATTGTCAAGCCAAGCTACTGCAAAGGTGTTTGTGAGACCACAAAGTGGATGAGCAACAGCTTCAGCTTTGCTTCAAATGAGGCTGATTTAGGTGTTAGGAAAGCCATGCGCTAGAATGTAGTGCTGMGCTAACAATCACAGGAGCGACTACTACAAACAAAAATTTTACTACCTCTACATTTCCATAATAGTATAGGGAAACCCCTAAAAAATAAGAGGGAAAAACCAATACTTAGGCGTCCCGAAAGGCACCACNACGTTCACGGTGGTTTGCTTGCCATCATGCTGACCCCCTGCAGGCGACGGCTCCAAGGAGTGGACGCCCGAGTGGCTCGAGAAGCTGGGCCACCGGTTCGGCGACGACGGCGACTTCTGGATAGCGTACGAGGACCTGCTGCGCAAGTACCAGGCCTTTGAGCGCACGCGGCTCTTCGACGCCGACTGGGGCGTCGCGCAGATCTGGACGACGCTCAGCGTGCCCTGGATGCTCAACTACCACGACACCTACTTCACCCTCAGCGTCTCCCAGCCCGGCCCCGTCGTCATCGTGCTCTCGCAGCTCGACGAGCGCTACTTCCGCGGCCTCGAGGGCCAGTACCAGTTCGAGTTGGCGCTGCGGCTGCACAAGTCGGGCCACGAGGACTACATTGTACGCAGCCAGGCGCCGTACCGCATGTGTCGCTCCGTCAACGTCGAGCTGAAGCTCGAGGCGGGCGAGTACGACGTGCGCGTCAAGATCGATGCCGCGCGCGACGAGGACGTACTGCCCGTCGAGACGGTCATCCGCAACAGCGCGAAGGAGCGGCGCGACAAGCTCACGCGCATCGGGCTGGCGTACGACCTGGCGCACGGCAAGGGTCGCGTCGTCGAGTCGCCCGAGGAGGCGGCCGCGCGAGAGGCGTACGAGAAGAGGGCCAAGATGAGGCAGCGGCTGGAGATTAGGAAGAAGATCCAGGAGAGCCGCGAGGAGGAGTACTACCTCAAGCGGAAGCGGTACGAAAAGGGCAAGGAGCGGCAGTGCAGGGCGCAGAGGAAGCGCGAGGCCAAGATGGCAGAAAGGGAGGCGAAGCAGCGGGCCAAGATGGTGGAGAGGGAGGAGTGGCAGCGGGCCAAAATGGTGGAGAGGGAGGAGAAGCGTCGGTATGCGGAGGAGGACAAGGCCAAAGATGTTCCTGTTCCTGCACAGAAGGACGCATGTGATGCCGCTCAGGAGAAGAAGCCGGCCGAGTCACCGGGCGACCAGGTCCCTCCTGGCGACAATGAAGAGCGGATATGCCCTTCTCCAAAGGCAGATACCCCCGAATTCAAGCTCGAAGCCGAAGAGGTCGACAAGATACCCTCAGCCAACGGCGGCAACCCTCTTGAAGCAGCACTGCAGCCAGACGCCGCCGCCACCCAGCCGTTCAACTTAGCTCCCCAGCCAGCCTGCGAGCCCCCCGGCTCCGACTTCTTCGACAGCCTCTCGGACCTCTCGGACCTCTCGAACCGCGAGTTCGACATTAAAATCAACTTCCACCTCGAGCATCTCGAGCGCCAGCCCGCGCCCCTGCCCCCCCCACCCGCGACCCTCGACGACGGCCCCGACGAGTTCGAGCGCGACCCGTGGAACGCCGTCGTCGTCGTCGGCCTGCGCGTGTACCACCAGGCCGCCGATGCCGTGCACCTGGCCGTCGTGCGGCCGAATCCGTACGCTGACGACGACGATGCCGCTGCTGATGCAGCGGACGACGAGGGTGGGAGCAAGGGCCTTGACGTGGACGACAGTGCCAAGGATGCGACGCTCGTGGGGGGCGTGGCGGATCGCAAGAAGAGCATCATGGGAAATAATAGCCAGAGGTTAGCCTAAGGTGCTGCTGCTACTACGGCGGCGGAGGAGTGGTGCGGGAGCTGCGTGGCCTGCGATGGATACCCATGGACCTACACTACCGACTTACAGATAGCATTAGAACGCAAGGCCTTGCCTGATGTTGCTGTTGTTGGCGTCTGTGTTTGTGATTTATGAGTGTTACCCCTGTTCCTCTCTATTGCCCATATATTATTTTATTTTCTTTATAGTTCTTGCGATTTGGCGTTTTGCGTTACGAGCGAGGACATGACCCCTGGTCTCAGAACAGGAAGGCCAGCCGCCATCCCGCAACACGGAACGGAAGGACATTTATCTCGAGAACCAATTGGCCGAGATCGGTAAGTATCAGCTAATCTATCACGGACAGACGGTGTTTCAGCGGGAGCGCAACTGTTACAGTGGGCGCATAGCCGTGATGTATATAAGATCCCCTCAATTCCACCCCTGAACCCTACTAGACAGCCTTAGTACACTCCCTGGTCGCAATCTACGATCTATTACCAACGCGACGCCCCGGACACGGGCCGCACTCCTTACTCTAAACTATTGAATCTGCTCTATTGACTCTCCGTTAGCCTCGGGGGTGAAGGAGTGTCTTGCACACCGGAGTTCACTGCATTGACGTTGACCACTCTGTCCAGCCGGAACCGGAACCCCGGACAACAGCGAGCAAGTAGACGGACAGGCATGACATTTCAGCTGATTCAGGCGTTAGCAAAGCCATGCGCTAGAATGTAGTGCTGAGCTAACAATCACAGGAGCGACCACTGCAAAAACAATATGGCCTCTGCATTTGCATTACAGTATAGGGAAAACCCTAAAGATAGGGGGAAAAACCAATACTAAGGTGTCCTTGAAGGCACCACTCGCAACTTCCACCGCCCCCCAAGATCGTGGAGTCCCAGCGCTCGCAGAGTTAGGCGTTGCTCTAAACGCCTTATCTGCCGCATGTTTTACTAATGAGTATAGCATGCAATGGACGCAGCTTCACTGGCAGGCGGTCCAATATCCGGAACGTCGTTAATAAATATCTCGGGAAGACCAATGCACTCAGCGTGCCTTTTCCACGTTAGTCTTCTCTAGTACTAGTACGAAACATAGGTAGGCACTTACTCAAATAGTAAGCAACGGACGTCTTTAACAACTTTGATGGAGTGAATGTCGCGATCGCTATCCTCTTGTTAATATAGTAACTCAATCATACTTAACCAGCTTAACCTACAATGGTTGCTCCAGATTAATGCATTCATTTGAGCTAACGCGAAGGCGCTCGCCCTGATAATCCTTCTTGTTGTAGACGTCGGCCTTTATCAGGGGTAATTAGCAATGAACGTTAAATGAATTCTATAAAGAATGAACTTACTACATAGTCTTCCTGACGACCTATAACGGTGGCCAAGGCGGAGGACGCAAACGCGAGCAGGGTCGAGAGACGCATATTGAGGATTCGTTTGTTTAGGGGATGCCCTGAGGATTGAGTGTGTTAAAATTGTGCTGCTACAAAAGGGAAAGTCAAAGGGAGATCTAGGAGATATTTATATTTCACTGATGCTCTGGACCGCAGCGGACCTTTAAGAAACTGACATGCACAAGCCGGATGCAGAGCAGCGGCGACCTGTTGCAGGGCTGTGCCCGTGTGTGTGAAGATTCCGGCTGCGCCGTTATTGGGCCGGTGCGGCCGGGCCCTTGTCCGAAGACCCGTGCCCCTGTCACTTACATGGAGCCCGCGCTCCACGCACCGTTTTCTCCTTTTCTCATTCTCTTCTTTATAGATTGAAAATACACATCTTGTAACCATATGATCGCAGTCTCGCGCATCATAGTGAGTTCGTAACACGACTAGGGTCTTTGGTAGCTAGGCAGGCTTGCTCCGTATAGTCAGGGCAACATGACGATGCCCAAAGTAGTGCCCAATCCTGTAGTACTAAGGTACGGAGAAGTACGGACGTAGAGGCAAGCTGAACTAAGACATGCAGTTTACTGTCTCGGGAGTGGGCAACACCTGCGTGAGGCTAGCCAATCAGATCGTCAGTCCTAAAGCTGTGAGGATAGAACCGTCCAGGCATGAAGCTCGGTCGAAATTATTATCTATAAACGTCAAGCCTACATCATGAGCTAGAAACTGCCTGCAAGTTTACCTAGTCTCACGAGGCTGGCCGGATGGACCTGACCTCAACGGCCTTCGTTCCTACATGCAAGGCATGCGTCGGGTTAGACATTCAGTTACCCGATCTGTCAGAGGTAACGACGAGCTGCATGCGCCATTTATGAGTAAAGCTGCTGAAACGGTGTGCATGAGCAACAGCTTCAGCTTTGCTTCCATAAAATGAGGATCCCAGCCTCCAATTGGTCAGATCGCCGCTCCATATGAATACGTTCCGCTAATTGGCTATAACGGTTAATAGTTAATATGGAAAAATCCAATATCTGGTTCGCAATCACAACACCAACACAGCACAGATTGCCAACGCGCCGTACGTGATGAAAGAGAAGCCCGCCGCAGCCGCAAGCCCGCCGCAGGTGCCTGGGTTCCGAAGGGCAACTCCAACACCATCGCCAGTCCCTGCCTCTTCTAGGGTGGTTGTAATTCTGCGATTATTCTACGAGCGCCACTCCTGTCAGCGTCAAATCTAGCATATATAACTATTGGCCCCCGGGTAATCCAACCGTCTAATTATATCACGGAATAGTTAAAGTTTCGTAAATTTGAGGCGGTATGAAATACGGGCTCGTTGGGGTGATGTCGCTGCCGTTGGGGAGGGGTGATTAGGTAATTAGGATTGCGTGACGAGGCAGCTTTGCTGTACGGAGTCCCCTGCGCCAAGTCTTGCCCTGGCCCCGGGCTTCATACTGAGGCAGGGTAGCAGTAATTCGCTGGTTCGCTCCCCAAACAATGAGCCTCCCCCGACTCAGATGTCATTGCCACCCGTGTTTGGGGGTGTGGATAGTTGCAGGTGCACCCTGTCGTTCCTGATCCTGATCCACTTGCCAGCGCAGGTTGGCCCGAAGTCTTCCCCGAGCCGGACCCAGTTCGGGCGATGCCAGCTGCTATAAGCGCACCAACCAACCGCGACGAGCTGCTGTCACACATGATCTCATCCTCTATTTGTGTTGCTGCCAGCTCTCAGTGTTGAGCCTAAGCCTTCTTTCATTTCTGAGTTTTCGTCTCTCCTGATCCTGTGTTCTGAATTGTGATTCTTTTAAGCGCGGTACTTTGAGAGAGCACCGCACCATGCCTGACAAGATTCTCGACGACATCTCTCACCGGCGGTACAACCCGCTCACTGACAGCTGGCTTCTCGTCTCCCCCCATCGCACGAAGCGCCCATGGCAGTGAGTAAATTTCCGATCAAGCAGCAGGGGACGAGATAACTTTCCATTTCTCGTCTACTCGAGGCATCTAACATGGGTCACAACTAGGGGAGCACAAGAAGCTGCAGTTCCCAACTCGCTACCAGAGTACGACCCCAAGGTGAGCGTCTTGAAACCGCAAGAGGTCGGACCCATCTCACATCTCCAGTGCTACCTATGCCCGGGCAACGCTCGCGCCGCCGGCGACAAGAACCCCAGCTACGACAGGACATTTGCCTTTGTCAACGACTACAGCGCCGTCAAGGAGCAGCAGCCAGACTACGAGGCTGAGGCATCCTTCAATGGTACCGCCCACCTACTACACCCTTGCATCTTAACAGGCCATCGCTGACTCCCCCAGACCTCGAGCCTCTCCTCCTCCGCGCCCAGGGCGTCAAGGGCGTCTGCTACGTCCTCACTTTCTCGCCTAAGCACCACTTGACCCTGGCCGACATGCCGGGCAGGGACGTCCTTCCCGTCGTCGAGCACTGGACGCGCATCTACGCCAACCACCTGTCCGCCTCAAACCCGCTCTCCAAACTGGCGGAGAGGCTCGAACTCTCCATGCCCAGGGACGCTGCGCCAGTGCCCAGGGACGAGTACCGCTACATGCAAATCTTCGAGAACAAGGGCGCCGCCATGGGCTGCTCCAACCCGCACCCGCACTGCCAAGTCTGGACCACGTCGGCAATGCCCGAGGAGCCCGGCAAAGAGCTCGCGCAGATGGCCAAGTACCGCGCGCAGTACGGCCGCCACCTGCTCGGCGACTACGTCGAGCTTGAGTTGGCCAAGAAGGAGCGCGTGCTGTGGCAGAATGCGGCGTTCGTCGTCGTGTGCCCCTGGTGGGCTGTGTGGCCGTTTGAGGTGCTCGTGCTACCCAAGCGGCACATCCGCTCGCTCGTCGACTTTAAGCCCGAGGAGCGGCTGCTGTTCGCCGAGGCCATCCAGGAGGTGACCCGGCGGTACGACAACCTATTTGAGTGCAGCTTCCCCTACAGCTCCGGCATCCACCAGGCGCCGCTGCAGGGGACCGCCGAGGAGATTGAGAACGCCTACTTTCACATGCACTTTTACCCGCCGCTGCTGCGGTCCGCGACGGTCAAGAAGTTCCTCGTCGGGTACGAGCTCATGGCAGAGCCGCAGCGGGACATAACCCCGGAGCAGGCCACGGCTCGTTTGCGCGACTGCGGCGGGGAGCTGTACCGGAAGATCCTGAAGCAATAATGCATAATGTACATGGAATTTCTAATTGCATTAGATTTGTCCCAAACTCTGAAGACATCCCTCGGGCCATATTCTAGTCCTCTTTTTATACCATCGCCCGAGTCTATGCCAGCGCATCTCTTGCAACTCCTAGTTGCTCTCGACGTAATAGTCTCGGACCATGGGCATCCATATCAAGGCGCAGCTCGCCAGCGTAAATGGGAATATCTGCGGCAGTCCAAAGGTCATGCTCTTGAAGACAAACAGCTCGCTCGCAAAGTGGCCCAGCGCCACGACGTAGGTCCAGATGGCGATGTTGTACATGGGGCCTAGGTGCAGGTGGTACGCGGCGTAGCAGCGCACGACGCAGGTGATGAGCGTCCACGTCCCGAAGAGGCGGCCGGCGAGGGGCGTCATCTGGTCGGTGGCCCTGGGGTCGGCTTGGTCGGCAGCGCGCACGAGCCTGTCGACGGCGTCGTCGGGGTTGAAGCTAGCCGAGGCGGGCGGGAGCTTGGGGTTGCGCACGAAGCGGCCATTGTAGACGCGGCGCGAGAAGTGAAGCGTCGCGTAGGTTTGGATGGAGTTGCCGATGGACACGACGGAGAGCTGTGGCCTGTGAGTAATGGGCTGACAACGAGGGAACAGTGAGAGGGTCCTACGATGAGCATGTAGTAGGGCAGGACGCCCTTGGCTGGCGGGAGCAGCGACTTGAGCACGTCCATGGCTGCTGTTGGTGGTGCTGTTGGTGCTGTTGGTGATGCTGTTGGTGAGGCTGGCAATGGTGGCATCGGGGGCACTCTTAATCTCCATGCCAGCCTCCCGTCCCCTACTAGCTGTAGTGGGGCTCTTCCGAGGCACCTTGAATGTCTTCAGTCGCGGTCCAATTGAGCCCTCTACAACGCCTACGGCATTATTCATGAGATGCGGTATATATTTGAAGACGGAAACCTCATATTTCCGTGTTTCTGTTAGATCGAAGTTGATGTCTGCCTCAAAGCACATAGTAAGGTTGTCCGTGGGTGTTGCGGTACCAATTTTGGCTCACATTTTTGGCGCTAGTCCAGGTACCGAGCGGGACTGATCCACGGCTTGCATCGCCTGCATCCTGTCAACTTTGTTGGGATGGAGCTACACTCTGGATTCTTCATCAACCTCCTCCTCTAACCTCCATCATCCTCCCACATCCTGCCGTCGGTCGCCGCGCCGCAACTTCAACAATGGACTCTCCCATCATGGAGAATGCCCTCGAATACATCCGACAGGTGCCGCCCATGCCGCAGTACGTCCAGTGGGCGTTTGCTGGCGTTGGCGCGCTGTACTTGGGGTCCAAGCTGTTGAGCTACCTGCACCTGCTCGTCAGCGCGTTCGTCTTTGTCGGCGCGCCTGTAAGAGCCTCCTCTCCCTCACTTGCAACGCCGCGCACCGCGTTGATCTGCTTGCTGATATCTTCAATCTCCGCAAGTATGGCAAGGTCGGCTCGTGGGCCGTCGTTACCGGCGCCTCGGACGGCCTCGGCAAGGAGTACGCCACCCAGCTCGCCGCCAAGGGCTTCAACCTCGTCCTCGTCTCCCGAACCCAGTCCAAGCTCGAAACCCTCGCCAAAGACATTGAGCAGAAATATCCCGGAAAAGGCCTGCAGGTCAAGACCCTGGCCATGGACTTTGCCAAGGACGACGACAGGGACTACGAGGCGCTCGGCGAGCTGATCCGCGGCCTCGACATCGCCATCCTCATCAACAATGTTGGCCAGAGCCACAGCATCCCGGTGCCGTTCCTGGAGACGCCCAAGGAGGAGCTCCAGAACATCGTCACCATCAACTGCCTCGCCACTCTCAAGGTTACCCAAGTCGTTGCGCCCATCCTCAAGGCGCGGAAGCACGGCTTGATCCTTACCATGGGCTCCTTCGGCGGCTGGACTCCTACTCCCTACCTGGCGACGTACTCTGGCAGCAAGGCCTTCCTCCAGCAGTGGAGCAATGCTCTGGCCTCTGAACTCGCCGACGACCACATCGACGTCTACCTGGTCTTGAGTCACCTCGTCACCACCGCCATGAGCAAGATCCGCCGTCCCAGCCTGCTCATCCCCAACGCCCGCAACTTCGTCAAGGCGGCTCTGGGCAAGATCGGCCTAGGCGGATACCAGACTGCGCCTAACACGTACACTCCGTGGTGGAGCCACTCCGTTATGCTGTGGGTGGTGGAGAACATTCCCGGCGTCAACAGCCCCGTGACCATCTGGTACAACAAGAAGATGCACGTCGACATTCGCAAGAGGGCTCTTCGCAAGCGGGAGCGAGAGGCGAAGAAGCAGTAGCGAGAGGCGAAGAAGCAGTAATGTGATGTCAGCGACGCTGTGCCCCCTTCATGAAGTGTAAGACCGTCCTTGGGAGCTGTACGGTGTTACAGATGGTCAATTTGACAAGAATACATGTCAATGGAAGAGTGAACGGCCGCGATGACGGAGTTCTGGATTAATGTATACTACGGTGCTTGAAGGAATAAAGAGATGAATCTAACCGCGAGGCACTGGTGTGTTGCCGGCACATGGTTGCACATTAACGGAACTTGAGTACAATGCCGAGATTTCGAGTGCGGTATTTTGAACGAACATGGTCAAGCTAATTCAAATTTCTCCTCCAATCACCCTGACGGGCATGCATGTGTCAATGCGAACCGGGAGTCGCCCTCTTGGTGATAATGGGAGCATCAGTACGGATTAGGTCGGATTAACACGGCGCCGGAATCGCCCTGAAAAAAGTTGACCTCCTCGACACTTCAGCCCGATGCTGCCCACCACCCCACCAAGGCGCGTGGTTCGCTGCAGTAGTTGGCGATGACTCAAGAGCCACAAAGCGCACAAAGTCGACCCTCTTTTCCCCTCTACTTCTGACGGTCTGATCAGGCATGCTGTTTGCGCTCAGCAGAAGCCCCGAGCTGATTCGAATCGCACGTCCCGGCAGCTGTCTCCGACCACTCCTCCTTCGCAGCTTCGCCTCGTCGCAGGCCCCGCATCAATCTTTCGCCGCCGTTGCTCAACAAGACGACATGTCGGAAGGAAAGGAGGCAAAGAAGTCTGGCGGGGGTGTCGCGCTCAAGGTCCCCAAGGGCACTCGGGACTGGAGCGGCGGGGATATGATCCTGCGGGACGAGGTCTTGTACGTCGTTGGGGACGAGAAAGGATTGGACATGCCGCTGACTCTTTTACAGCAAGACGATTACCGATATCTTCAAGCGCCACGGTGGCACTCCCCTCGACACCCCCGTCTTCGAGCTCAAGGAGATCCTTACCGGCAGTATGTTTGCCCTGCGGTCTCGACATGGATATCGCTTCTGACGGAGCTACAGAATATGGCGAGGACTCGCGCCTCATGTACGACTTGGAGGACCAGGGCGGCGAGCTCTGCTCTCTGCGATTCGACTTGACGGTTCCGTTTGCTCGATGGCTGGCTATGAACAATATTCAGCAGGTCAAGCGCTACCAGCTCGCCAAGGTCTACCGACGAGACCAGCCCGCCATCGCCCGAGGCCGACTCCGCGAGTTTCACCAGTGCGACTTCGACATTGCTGGCGTGTATGATCCCATGATCCCCGACGCCGAGACTCTGCGCATCATTGTCGAGGTCTTCGAGGCCCTCCATCTGGGCATCACCATCAAGCTCAACCACAGAAAGATCCTGGACGGCTTGTTTGCGGTGGCGGGTGTGCCTGCCGACAAGATCCGCTCCATCAGCTCCGCAGTCGATAAGCTGGACAAGATGGCATGGCCGGAGGTGAAGAAGGAGATGATCGAGGAGAAGGGCCTCCCTGAACACGTCGCGGACCAGATTGGCGAATACGTGCGCCACAGTGGCAATGTGTCGGAGATGGTACAGTTCCTCCGGGCAAACGAGAAGCTTTGCGCAAATGCGGACGTCAAGGCGGGGCTGGACGACATGGCCATTCTCGGCTCCTACCTGGAGGCATTGGGCGTGCTTGAAAAGATCACCTTTGACCTATCACTTGCCAGAGGCCTAGACTACTACACTGGCCTTATCTACGAGGTCATTAACCTACCGCCCAAGCAGGAGGAAGGACAGAAGAAAAGCAAAAAGGATGACCCGGCGAGCCAGGTGGGCAGCATGGCCGCGGGCGGACGCTACGATAACCTGGTGGGCATGTACGGTAAGCGTACCATCCCCTGCGTCGGCGTGTCTTTTGGCGTGGACCGCATCTTCACCATTCTCAAAGCGCGACGAGAAAAGGAGAACGCTGCCAAGGTGCGAGGGACAGACGTGTACGTGATGGCGTTTGGCGGCAAGGACTTTGACGGGCTGCTTCTGGAGCGCATGTCGGTGGCTCGCAGATTATGGAACGCCGGCATCCGGGCCGAGTTCTCGCCCAAGGTGAAGCCCAAGCTGCCGCAGCAGTTCAAGGCGGCGGAGGACGTGCCTCTGGGTGTTATCCTGGGCCAGGACGAGCTTGCTGCTGGCCAGGTGCGGTTGAAGGCACTGGGACAGGGCGATGACAAGTCAGACGAGAAGGATCGGGGGAAGCTGGTCAGCCTTGATGACCTAGCTGACGAAGTCAAGAAGATGCTGCTGTAGACGACCAAGGTGAAGAACAATGCAAAAGAATAGACTGGCGTCCGAGCATGACGTCTGACCCATCAAAGCGGTGTTTTAGCCAGTTGCATTTTGGCACTTTGCAAACGACAGCCCGTGCAACTTGACTACCACTGACCATGCTGCCGTCATTAAACAGTACCAGACAGCACATAAGAGTACAGCTTCTCAATAGGTTATCTTAAAACTGCCATCGTCAACGTGTATTCAAAGTGAAGTGGCCTCTCTGTCTGTGTTGCGGCTGAGCAGACCCAGCCTGGCGCCCCAATTAGGCCTAGTGCACATGCCCCTGTCGCGAAAAATCCAAGCTGTGCCAGCCTCCCCAGCTCGGCTCTCACAACGTTTCTCGAAGCTGTTGAATACTGCACCACCACCACCACCACCAGCAACGCCACCAGCTTTTTCTTGCTTCGCGACGCTGCTGGACGGGCCGACGCTGGCTGGGCGAAGCGCCACACGAACTACGCAGACGATCAAGCTTCTAGCCTCGCCGCCGACGAACGCGCCGACGACCTGGGAGCCACCGTTTGTCCCGTCCTTGATGGTCCGACAGCGCGCGTCTCTTTCATCCAGCTGGGGATAGAGTGAAGCCGTTGCGCAAGGCCCGTTTGGGGTCCCAACAACTGCCCATCATGTCGTTCCCGCAGACCACGCCTGTGCGGCCGGTGCCAGGCGCATTCCTGAACACGCCGGCCATTGCCTCGCGATTCCAGTCGGGGCCCGACCCTGTGCGACGACAGCTGTTCCCCGTCTCCGAGAGCAGCCCGGCCCTGGGTGGCAACTCGGGCTCTGGCGTTGCGACAACGACACCTGGCGGCACGATGGCGGCTCCTGCAATGAAGACGTCGTCCTCCATGACGGCTCTGACTCCCGTAGGTTCTGCGGCGGGAGGATTGGTGGCCACGACTCCGCTGCCGCCGCCGCGTGCTGAGAATGTCCCGCCAGTCATCAAGGCGGCCAAGGCCATCAATGCCTTTTTGCAATTGGACGAGAACTTCCCCGACCTGGACTCGTACTGCAGGCGTACGTTCTTGGTGTGATTCGTTGGTTCGAGAACCCGCTGCTGACAGCTCCCCAGAAGGCGCTTCGTCCGATTACGAGCTCCCGGGCGCCGAATCTGCCTGGGCGCCTTTCCACAAGACGCAAATGTACCCGATCCCCAACCAAGTGTTCGACCATTACAATGCGGGCGAACTACAGACCCTCATGGGCCTGTTTGCCGAGATCAACCACGCGTGGGTAGTTATCGACAACTCTCTCTTCTTGTGGGACTACACCCACCCCGATCCCGAGCTCATCGGCTTCGAAGACCAGCCTCATACCATTCACGCGGTGGCACTCGTGCCCCCGAAGCCCGGCATCTTTGTCAAGACGATTACCAACATCCTCGTGGTCGCCACGTCCTCGGAGATGATCTTGCTCGGCGTCTCGGCGACAGACACCGCGGCAGGCACAAAATCCGTGTCGCTGTACCAGACCAAGATGGTTTTGCCACTGCGAGGGAGCGATGTCCGTGTGATAACGGGATCTGCGGACGGGCGAATCTTCTTTGGAGGCAGCAGCGACATCGACATCTGCGAGCTCTACTATCAGTCCGAGGAGAAGTGGTTCTCGAACCGGTTCGGCAGGATCAACCATACGAATCCCGGCTGGACGTCAGTCGTTGCGCTGCAATCCGGATTCTGGTCGCACCAGTCACCAGAGCACTTGGTGGACATTGTCATTGACGATTCACGAAAGCTCGTCTACACCTTGTCGAGCAAGTCGACCATCCGTACCTACCACATGGAAGCTCCCGATCGCCTTAACAAGGTCATTGAGAAGGAAAAGGTCCACTGCCTCCGCGACATTGCCCACATGATTACGCAGTCGAAGCTCTTGAGCGACCGTATGAGCATTGTTGCCATCAGCACAATCTCGAAGCAAGAGGCGTCGAAGCTTCATCTAATGGCTCTAACCGACACCGGTTGCCGATTGTTCTTTAGCGCGACGAGCGCGTCTTCTTATCTCTATGGCTCACAGTCCAACATGGCGCCCCAGAGCATGCAGGTCCAGTTCATCAAGTTTCCCCCCAGCCAGAATCCTCGGCGGTCCGGCCAATACGCCCTATCGGGGCAACCTGGCGGTGAGTCTGTGGTTGATCTGGACTCTACAATGCTGCTGGCAAGCAGACAAGGTACTAGGTTTGCGCCAGGCTATTTCTTGGATTTTGTGAGCAGCGGTAACGACGCCAACGCTGATACGCTGTTTGTCTCTGGTCCCGAGACGGGGCGAATAAAACGAACTTCTCCGACAACACCACTACGATATTTTGAGCAAGCGAGCTGGATCGACATTGGAAGCCGAGCCGAGGCTGTGGGCCTCATCACAAAACCGTTTGCTGCCGCGTCGCAACCGCTTGGATTTGGTAACGAGCTGGCGGTGCAGTTTGATGAACCCCCCAGCGAGTTTGCTGTTCTTACCAACACCGGAATTCATGTCATCCGGCGGCGCAGACTTGTAGACACGTTCGCTTCCGCCATACGTGACGCTCCCGGCGATGAGGCGCTGGATAACGTTACGCGCCGACTCATTCAGCTCTACGGGCGTGTAGAAACGGTTTCGACGGCTCTAGCGGTAGCTTGCGGTCACGGCGGAGATGCGCGGCCTGGTGCGGCCAGGACGATAGATCAGGCGACCGAGGACCGGGCGAGGGGACTCTTTGTCGACTTTGGAGGCCAGCCTACGATCACCGAGACTGACGGAACGGCTTTGACGACCGACTCTGTCAGACTGTCATCTCGACACGACGCGTTGGCACTCTACCTTTCACGTCTCATCCGCAAACTCTGGAAGGCACCCGTCATCAGGGCCGGCGTCTCTCCCGCGGGTGGCATTGTCATCGATTCCGCTATTCCCACTCCCAAGCTCGTTGCTACACAAGGGAACCTCGAGCGCCTAAGGAAATTTATCGAGTCGAACCGTGGGCTGATCCAAGGGATGTCGGGTCCTTCAGATCTGCAACGGGTCTCCAGTCGGCAGGAAGAGGTCGCGTTGCAAGCTGAGCACCAAGCGCTTCACGCGCTTCAGAAGCTGATGGAGAGCATATCGGAAGGCATATCTTTCGTGCTCATGATGTTCGACGAGCGGGTGACCGATATATTCACTAGATTGGATGATACGGCACGCCAACAGTAGAGGGAGCTCACATACGAAAAGCTGTTTTCGCAGGCAGACGGCAAAGATCTCGCCAAGCTGCTGGTCAAGGCCATTGTTAACCGCAATATCGAGAGCGGCTCAAACGTGGAGACTGTTGCGGATGCCCTGCGAAGGCGATGCGGCAGCTTCTGCAGCCCTGATGACGTTGTCATCTTCAAGGCCCAGGAGCAGCTTAAGAGGGCGTCCGAGCAGCCGCCAAACACCAACCTGTCGAGGAGCCTCCTACACGAGAGTCTGAAGCTCTTTGAAAAGGTGGCTGGCAGCCTCACGTTTGCGAACCTGCAGACTGCCGTCACCCAGTACGTCGACCTCAAGTASTACGCCGGTGCTGTTCAGCTGTGCCTCGTTGTTGCACGAGAAAAGGACAGGGGAAACACTGCTCTGCTGTGGGTCAACGACGGAAAGCCCGCCGGCGACCCTCGGGCCACCGCTTACAACGAACGAAAGCGATGCTACGACCTCATCCACGATGTCCTGCAGCATCTCGACGCCGCGTCTAGCAAGGAGCCCGAGTTGATCGATGGGAAGCTGACACTGATCGCGACCAAGAGGCTTGAGGCCTATGACGTTGTGAACGGGTCGGACGACGAGGTCTTCCACTTTGACCTGTACGACTGGTACATTCAGCAAGGCTGGACAGACCGTATCCTGGCCATCGACTCTCCCCACGTCATCACCTTCCTCCAGCGCCTGGCCGGCACGAACGTGGAGCATGCGGACCTCCTGTGCCGCTTCTACACCAACCGAAGCCGATTCTTCGATGCTGCAGAGGTCCAGGCCGAGCTTGCCAACTCAGAATTCTCTCTGGGCATCAAGGACCGGATCAGGCTGCTCAGCTTGGCCAAGGCCAACGCTAATGTTGCGACTGTTGGTGTCAGCCGACAGCAGCAGCAGATGCTGAACCACGCGGTTACCGACCTGCTCGAGGTTGCCAACATCCAGGACGATCTCTTGGGGCGGCTAAAGGTGGATGAGAGGATCGAGCTTGAGAGGAAGATGGAGATTGAACAGGCCCTCGACGGCAAGATTCTGGACCTCTCAGAAGTAAGCGCGCTCAAGAGTTCTACTCTTCAGTTCCCATTTACTAACAGTTTTGGCAGCTCTTCAACGACTATGCGGATCAAGCCGGGTACTACGACCTATGTCTCCTCATCTATCACACGGCAAACTACCGCAATCCCACTACCATTTCCGGAACTTGGAGCAACTTGATCCAGCAGACGCACGATGAAATCACATCCAGGCTCGAGAACCTCGAACCCGGGATGCCTTCACCGCCCATGCCGTACGAGGCGGTGACTAGCAAGATCCAAAACATTGCCCACCACACGTCCCTCGACAGCTTCGTGTTCCCGATCCAGACGCTTCTTCCTGAGCTGTGCCGCTATGCTGTCGCGTACCAACAAGACGCCACAATCGGAGCCGACTCTACCTGGCCGGTTCAGCTATTCCTTGCTCTAGGCGTATCCCACGACATGATTGTGCGGGTGCTGGAGAACATCTTCGACACCCAGGACTATGGTTTCAGCGGTATGGTGCGCAACCGCATCATTGAGATCATCGCGTACGTCGTCAACAGCTGGGTCGCTGAGGTTCGACGTCGCGGCGGCGCCGGCAAGGGCGGGTCTATTGGACCGTCCGTCGGCGAGCTGCTGGCGCGGTGCGAGGCTGCCCTGCCGCCCCCGGGGCAGGGGAACAACAACGGCGGAGCGGACCTGGCGGAGGTGAGGCGGGTGGTGCGGACGCTACGCAGGGAGGTGGCTGGGCTGGTTGAGAGAGTGCCTACGGGCAGCCTCAGGTTCATGTGAATTACGACCTGGCATTGTCCGTCTTTTTGCGTGTAGGGCTGCAGGGAATCGGTGTGATGGGCGCCAATGGTAGGGTAGGTAGGGTAGGGTCATGTTGTACAAGATACTGCTGCACATAGCATAATTGCAGGGACAATGGTGTTTCGTGGGCGAGAATGCGATTTAGAGCCCTGATGATGGTGCAGTCACAGTGCTACAAGTCATTGGCTTCATGTATTTGTAACCCCCAAAGACAAAGGCTTTGATTGTCAGTTTTCAGAGCTGCGGTCTCACAGAGTTGCCCATCAAGGTTGCGAGATCCAAGCTGCGAGTTCGAATTGCCTGGTGCGGTAACTTTTCGGACACTTGCAAAGGTATATATATCACTTCATCTGTCGGCCGACGATGAGACAGCTTTGCGCCTACGGGGCAGGGATTTGTGATGATCCAATTTCATCAATCTGATTATCAATGATACCAACTCTCATGCTCTGCTTCCGACCTGGCGCTCACGTTCCCTAAGCTACGAAGGCAGAGCCCAAAAGAAAGCGCTGCCCTCTGGATGTACCAGGACCAGGGTTGTACAGCATACGACATTACACTTTGCACTATATTTCCGGRSTTGCTAGCGCTCGCCTCGATTGCTAGAGTTACCCTCGATTTCTTGAGCTCACTGCAACTGACAGTAGCCAGCCTCCTCGCACGGTAACAGGGACCCTGGTACAACTAGAGGTGCATTTTCTTTTGGGCTCAATCTTCATTCAGCAAAGCTGCTTAAAGGCGTGTACGAAAACACGCAAGTGGTGAGTAGCGCCTGCAGCTTTGCTAGGTTAATGGGAGATATTTAAGGTATGGCGTAAATACTGAATGGTAACTGGTCAATTCCAGCGATCTATCTCCTTCCGCGAGGGCATCATAACGACATTGTGTTGGGAKGAAGGAAGGAGCCTGCCGTAGGCAGAGCGCCGCAGGCCAAGAAGCCCGCCGGGGGGACGCCCGCCCGCGGAGGGGGTAGAGAAAAAAGCCCCCTGTATGAGAATTGGATTCAATTCAAAAGTGATGCTGTAACTTATATTCGATGCGCCTCGCGTAGTTAATTATGTGGTGTTTTGTAATTTTGCAAGGCGGCGGCAGAAAAAGAACGTTGAGCTACTTACACGGGAAGCTGCAGGATAGTATCGAGTTTACGTGCCTGCCTCAGTACTCCGTGCAAGCTTTCACCTTCTATACAACCTCTCAATCACCTCTCAACCAATCAATTCCTTCGGACACAAAGCGATTAAATCGACTGCCAGACCATCATGGCTTCGGCCGCTGCAGCAAGTCCGCCGCCGCCGCCGGATCTAAGCGAGCCACCGGGGCTACCGCCTGACCGTGTTAATCTCTCTATCCTGCCTCGTCGATGTACGTAGTGTAAGAAGATGAAGCCCGACGAGGAWTTCATCGCTGTGAGAGACCCGTCCAAGAGAACTCAGAAGTGCCGTGATTGCAGGCAGGCCCAGGGTCAGCCAGAGTCGAGTAGTATATCTATCCCTCCCTTTAACTATATGATGACTAACTTAGGTCTTGGTACGGAGCCTTTCAGAGTCCACGAATACACTACGGAATATCTCTACGAGTTGAAAGCGCGGCCCAGCAATATCCCATCTCCAGAGAGGCAGACTATACGACCACTACTTCCAATGCCGCAACAACCCTAGCAGCAACGTCAGCCTTCGCTCCCACTATTAACTCCAGGCACCTCTCGAAATACGCCTAGGCAACGCGTATCTAGCATCCTCGAGCAGACCTCACTATTCTTTCGTCGTAGAGTTCGTCCCGGAGATAGCCCACAGCATGCTGCTGCTCATCGTGAGCGTGTACTTAAGCAGGTCTTCCCTTTTGCCGGCTATATCGTGATGTGATACTGACTTTTAAATAGCTTCGCATCTAGAGAGACCATCGTGTCCAGCATCGCGATAAGGGTAGTCCGCCGCAGACACTACAACGTCTCAGCTTCTTCSTTCCTTCCTCTGGTAGGCAAGCCTCTAGTGCCACGCAGATAACGATAACGATGTATTCGTCTACCCATCCTATCATATCCGTCGCCCTATGATTCTTCACAACGAGGCGACTGGCTTTTTTTATTATATATGCCTACGGAGATGAGTGGTAATTACACGACCCCTTTTCGAGCCGAAGGCGAAGAGTAAAAGCCCCCCGCAGCGGCCCCCGGAGGGCCGCCGGAGGCAAGAAAAGGGCCTGCCTGGCAGGCTATGACAAACTCTGAATTGTTATGTATTGTGTGCGTATTGTGTGTGTCTTGTGTGTTGTGTTGTGATGTGTGTTGTGATGATGTGTTGTGTATTGTGGTGATGTATTGTGTGTTGTGGTGTTGTGTATTATGTTGTGTATTGTGATGTGTTGTGTGTTGTAGTGATGTGTTGTGTGTTGTGTTATGTATTGTGATGATGTGTTGTGTGGTGTGTTGTGGTGATGTGTTGTGTGTTGTGGTGTTGTGTGTTGTGTCGCTGCCGTCCAGGAGGAAATTGTCTAACTGTCAGAGGCCACGCGTTTGGGGCTCGGCCCCTGCGGAATTGCTGCTATGCTACTCGCCTCGCTAATAACTGACAACTGCCGTCTGGCCGAAACCTTGCTTCGTCCGGATCAAGCGGCCCAGGAGGCCCGGGTTGCAGAGTCATGGGTATTTTCGTGCATGCGGCCGGCCGCCGTCGTCTGCCCAGAGCTGCTAAACAGCTTTTAGATATCTGGACGAATCATTCATATTGCCAGAATTCACGAGGAAACGGCCCAACTCTCCAGGGCCGCATTGGCATTCGATATTCAGAAGCTAGCGCTGCTACTTCGTGCAAGCGGTGCGATCGGGTCAAAACGTCCGCCAGCCAGGCTTCAGCACACCAAGAGCGCCATAGTGTGTGATGGCTGACACGGGTCAGGCATCCCCCTTGCTTAGCTTCGGATGGTACGGATCCACCACGGTGACGGCGTCTGAGGTGTGTGTTGTGATGTGTGATGTGTGATGTGTGATGTGTTGTGTGTTGTGTGTTGTGTGTTGTGATGTATGTTGCAATGTATGTTGTAATGTGTGTTGTGATGTATTGTGTGATGTGTTGTGTGTTGTGATGTGTTGTG
>LFRF01000006.1:278523-290964 GCA_001189435.1 Tolypocladium ophioglossoides CBS 100239 | reverse complement strand
CAGCTTCTGCTTAAAGATGGCCGGATCAAGTGTGAAGTCGTGATTGCCTGCTATAATAAGCTTTAATGGCGCGTCAATTTCCCCCAGAAGTCGTATTGTCGTGCGATACTCGTCGATCTTAGAGTGTTCCGTAAGATCGCCGCAGTGGATGACGACGTCGATACTGCAGTTTGGAGGGTCAAACTGCTGACCAWGTGTGTCTGATAGTATAAGAAATCGGCTTTTAATTGTCTGCAATGCTGCCATCATATATCGAAGGCGAGAACCCCGCAGGGGTTAATGTAGACGCATGCGGTGGTGGTTGGAAAGTTGTGTTTGGTGGCTGGGGGATTGGGCTGCATATATATTGCGCGGGAGCCGGGTACTGATCCACATACAGGCTAAAGTATATTATTGTTGATGGAGTTTTGCATGACGAGGTCAACCTAATTAAACACCAAAGCTGCATGGCCATACTAGTACCGGGCACCGGGAAGAGCCTAACTTTGAGTTTAAAAGGCTGCTATTGAAACCCTGACGCTTCTCTTAATGTGCCGCGGTGTGCGTAAGTCAGCGACACCCACTGCCGCGGCTTGAGCCGTTCGTACGTTGATTTTCTAGGAAGTCAACGCCTTTAGCTTCATTGCAGGTATCGTGGACATGGCGAGGAGTTCGCCGCGGGACGAGGCACAGGTGCATGAGTGGTTACATCAACGCATCAGCCAAAGGCGCTGACAGGGCCGTGCTGCCTAGCGCAACTAAGGTCGTTTGTGATATGGCCGGTATAGGTAGGGAAGAGTAGGCCGTAGATACAGCCATCAGGTCGAGGCCTAAATCGGGGGCTCGGGTCTAAAAGTGGCGCCGCTCAGGTGCCTATCCAATCAAGAACTGCAGCCGACAATCCCGTCTTGCTGGTTACGTAGCTAATATATGCTGGGTACGGAGTATTGGGCTATGTTCTGGGAGCCGCCGGGCTGAACCTCCGGGCCCTGACAGCCCGCTTGGCTCCCTGTAATATCAGACAGCCAACTCGGCCCCACGTGATTCGACGGAGCAATCCACATCGAAACCACAAGCTGCCAGCCATCGAACCTAGCGGCACTATCGCCATCCCCGAGCCATGCCTTGAGCGGCCTCGAAGCCAACCCAACACCCGCCATGCTTGCGCTGTACGCCGTCCTCGCCGGCGCGCTGTCCACGGGCGTCGCGGCCGCCGGCGTCTCGTCCGCCGAACACCTGGACGGCCTGCCCTCGTACCACTACGGCGCGCCGATCCACGTCGAGTGCATGAACCGCAGCTCGTGAGGCATTCCTGCTGCCAGGAGAGAAAGTCCCCCGAGGGCCATGCTAACAGGATGTGCCAGGGAAACCGGCGAGCACCTCGAAAACGCAAACGACGAGCTGCAATGGATCCCCTTCCCCGTCTGCAACGAGACGGGCAAGCCGCTCGAGTTCCAGTACGGCACTGAGGGCGAGGTCAACTGCACCATCGCCTACGTCTCCGACCCCTTCTTCCACCTGCTCGAGTTCTACATCCACAGCGACGCGCCGCTATCGTGCCGCCTGCCTGCCCSCCCGCCCGCGCACGTCGAGATCATCGGCGAGGCCCCCCCGGCGCAGGAGTACATCCCGCTGGTCTTCGCCGTCGCGGGCACGCTGCAGCTGAGCCACATGCACGTCAGCACGCACATGAACGTGCTGCTGCACAGCACGCCCAAGCACCACATGCGGCCGCACGACAGCGGCGTGCTGGACTCGGGCGCCGCGTACAGCACGAGTCCCTTGAGCCACATGGAGGGCTCGCACTCGCAGAGGCTCATCATCGGGGACCCGCTGCCGCTGACCTTCTCGGTGCGCTGGTTCCCGACGCCGGCGCTGCCCAAGACGGAAGGGAGCGTCGAGTGGCAGGGGCTGGGGGGACACGTGTACGCGAGCACCGTGTTTTACAGCCTGGTGTCGTTTATCGCCGGCCTGCTCCTGGCAGGCATGTACACGCTGGGCGTGGTGCTGCCGCGGAGGCTGAAAGGGCGGTCGCTGGGGGGCGCGACGCCGTTGGGGTATGGGATGAATGGCGTGGGCAACGGATGGGGGTATTCGAAGAGGATAGACTAGGGGGCGAGGGAGATGCATGAGCATCCTTCCGGGGTTATGGGATATACCATACGATTTACCGTGGCGTTTCGGCCGAAAATGTACAACCATGTGGAGTTTGGAGAACGATCGGTCGCAAAGATCGAGGTAATGTTACGGCATCCTGGCTGGGGGCCATGTTCAAGCTATTTGACGAGCAGTTATGCTACAGCTGAGAGGCTGATCAACCAAGGACTCCTATTGCGTCTTGGCCTTAATATCAGAAGCCTGCACTCGAGGGAGCAGTCGCAAGTACATGTCCACGGCCATCAAAGCGGCTGCATCCCCAGTCAGTCTTGGTGAGCGCAACTAGGAAGCATCAGGGACTTACGAATAACGGCAAACGGCAGATACGTCCCGTAAAGCAGCATCGTCTTCTGCTGCGCGCTCACCCGCTCCGGCCCCATGTGCCACAGGTCGAAGCAACACGCCGCGGCGCCCATGGCGGTGATGCAGCCAAACGCCAGGCCGGCGAGCTCCGCGGGGCCGGACGTGGACTTCCTGGGCGCGAGGCTGGCGACGAGATAGGCGGCGAGGGGCAGCTGAACGAGGCCCTCGATGTAGAGAAAGACCTGGAACCAGGGCTCGTGAGCGGCGGAGACGGAGGCGGCGAAGTAGGGGTCACCGGAGGAGGAGACGTAGAGGGCGCGCAGTGGGACGAGGAAGTGCAGCGGGGAGGACGGGGACTGGTAGAGGCGTTTGGGGTAGAAGGCGACGAGGTCGACGGCTGGGATCGGGTTAGTCGGTGCGTGATGGTGAGATTCGAGATGGATGAAAGGGTGGGATGGAGCTGCCAGGCTGTGTCCAGTAACTCCTAGCTCATGCCGAGGGCACAACAGGAAGACTGCATCGGAAGTAGATATGAGGAGGCACGGCAAGGCATAAGGCGAGGCTTACCGAGCATGCCAAAGAGCTGGGTGCCGATGATGAATAGGTAGACCCAGTCGCGGAGTGGCTTTTGCGACGCCATGACGAGGAGCTGAGTGGTTGCGTAGCTTGTAGCACTGTCTCAATCGGTTATCGAAGGCAAGTTGCGTTATAGAACTGCTCGAACAGCAACAAGTGATGCGGCGTGGTGGATGAGAGGGAGGTGAGGTGTGTGGAGTGTAAAGTCAGCGCGGCCCCCGTGTGGCGCAGGTTGCACTTATGTCAGCCTACCCTGGACACTTACACCGTTCAATGGGTGTTGCAGCCAGCTCGCCCTTTGGGGCAATACAATGACATATTGAAGAATTTCATGCTTCTTCTTCCTCTYCTTTTCTCTCTCTTGCTGCCTGCCTAGCTGTCTCCCTGCTCGCCGTGCCCTGCCCGACTAACCCCCCGACCGGTCTGCCGTTGGCGGGGCATCTTCGGTGCATGCGTTTGCCGTCGTCAAAGCGGCTTCCTGAAGGATTATATTTACGAAATAGAGATAACTATTTGAGTTCGATGAAGATGAATTTTAGAAGAAAGAAATTATGAGCCTAGTATCATTTAAGAGTACATACAGGTTAGCGACATCTATACTTGAACATGGCCATATGCACACCCGGGTTTGATGCCTCAAAGTTGTATACATGCCGACCCTAAATCGGCCATCCCATGATGGGCGGCGTTTGAAGACTCGGATCCTCCATGGGCACGAGCGCCGCCCAGAAATCAAAGTCCATGAGAACATCTGGCCATTCGCTCGCCGCCAGAGGTTCACCTGGACCGCCCAGAGGCTGTTGTGGCGATGGCGCCGGCTTTGGGGAAAGCTTCGACAGATACCATTGTCGAATCCATCGCAATTTCCAGGTATACTGACAATGAATGCTTTCCTTTCCATCTTGTACGCGACGTCTCCTCCCGGCCACTTTCGCCCAGCGGTCACCCTCTTCGAACCAGTCTGATATCCGCTGCAAGGCAGCAGCGAAATCCAGTTTCTGGCGCGCCAGTTCCGGTTGCCAGTCGCGGGTAGAATCGAGCAGCAAAAGACGAGACGTGGTCACAACGGCAAAAGCCAACAGTCCAGTCGCCGTCAAGGGCAGAGAGGGTAGTTGCGCTGCAGGGATGGCTAGCAACGCGCTAAAGCAGTCTGCGGCGGATTGCAGGCATTTCCATAGCGACTCGGTGCGCTGAAAAGGCTCAGCCGAGAATGCATCGGAGCTAGATGCAGGGGGAGCACGCATGGAGATGATGGGTTCGTAGAGACGCAGGACCAGGAGGTGGTAACAGGCCCAGAAGAGGTCTAAATGTTGTCAGTAAGGAGACAGGCTGTAGTGTTGGGCATTTGTGCGTGGAAAACGACTCACTGTGTTGGCGAACCATGCTGGGCTGCGCATTCACAAAGCCATCGAGCTCTGCACGAACGCTGTTGAGGGCCATGTCGAGAGGCGGCCGGTAGATGCCTGATTCCCCATCGGCAGTTCCGGTGCGAGGCAGTATGTCGTCTACTCTGTCGGCCATGCGTTGCATTTTCACCAACGCGACTAGATAATGATCGGTTTCGTATTCTCCTGCCTCGGTGAGAGACTCGCAACACTGCGATAGATAGTTGTTCCACGGAAGTTGAGGGCCACGTCGAAACAATGACGACACACTATCTGGGTCAGTTGGGAGCAAAACACAAGAACCGTGCGGCTAAAAGACTTACAGGGATGAGAAGTGGTAGAATCCCAGTACCGCTCGTTTCTCGGCAGATGTATGGGAAGCCCCAAAGGGGTAGGGGGCCCCTCTGTTGATCCCAGTCCATGCCTCCCCAAGCAGCGATCGTGAGCTCAAAGGGTTAGATGCCGGACACTTGTCCAGCCTCAGATCAATTATCAGAGCCATAGCCAGCTGCAGGAAGTTTGTTGCATCCGAGTAGACGTAGAAATGGTAGTCGCCCCTAGAGTCGAGAATCAGTGCTTGGGTCCGGCCAGGGCTACAACGCAAAACGTACCAAGCCAGGTGGAGGAGGAGTGTTTGGAGCAACTGCAGTGACTTTTCTTGCCGGACTATCATGTGCTCGGACATGTACTGCCGGAGCCATTTCCTCACGCCTTGCTGAACTGCGGGCGACTGCGGCGCGACTGCCGCCATGATGACCCAGAACAGAGACGGCGATTGGGCATAAAGTGTGTGCGCGTCTATGCCCGGGGGGATGATGACGAATGGGTAATTTGGCATAAAGTCCTGTTGGTAGATGTTGAGGAATGTGAGCGCTTGTTCGCTGGTAAGGCGAAAGCCTGGAAATAGTTCAAAGGCCGACAAGCTTCTGGCGTCATTAACACCTGACCGATTCCCGACGCTGGGTGCGTCAGACAATGTCTCGACCATCGGGTGTCGGGCTTGAGGAGTCTGCAGACTCTCTGGTGTCAAGGGAGAGGGTCCATTTGCTTGGATATGTTGGTGCGCAGCCAGCAGGGACACGATGCCGTCAATTTTCTCCTCCAACTGGGCCACTCGTCTAAGCAGATCAGCAGACAAATCCGTTACACGCCTATATGTAGCCTAACACAGAAGACTTACGTTGACTTGCCCCTCCTTCGAGTTCGAGCCGCCGTAATCGCGCAGACGAGCTTCAACCGCGCGCATCTAACCAGGGTGAGGTCGATTTTAGGCCTAGAAGTAGACAGGGGCGTACGGACCTTGTGCAGGCGTTCTCTGGCCGTTCGGCGGCAGTCTGCGGCCACCGGCATTTGATCTTGAGCCGGGCGCAATTGCCGCATGCTCGTGGTTTCTGGCCCACGGCCTCGTCTGAGCCGGCACTGCTCGTTTGTCTTGCTCGGTTCTTCAAACGAGTCTCCATATCAACTGCACGCACAGATTTAGACGATATGCAGTGGTTTGCGTCTCGTAAGGAAATAAGTTGAAGCGACGCCGCGAGTTGAGGGGAGGATTCCACGGGTGGACGCATGGATGAGGTGAAACGGGGCCGGCCATCGGAGACTTTTTAATGGCCGAGCTCCACATGGTTCAGGACTCGATGTCTCATGATTGGTTGATCGTGGCGCAGCCAACGGTCGTATCCCTGTCAAGCTACCTCGGCAGGCATTTTATCGCCCGACTCCKAGTCTCTGGCTCTTGTGAGCAAACGGCTATTGTTCTCGGCGGGTGGTGCTGGGTCATACTATGTGGTGTGGTGCTATATATATACTATGCCTACGTAGCTCCAGGAGGAGCTAGTTACATTTTGCTGCGTAGTGCAACAATATGTAAATCGGCTTGCGACTTGTAGGCAAACAACAGTCGGCAGGCGGAGTCTGATCTTGTTAGCCGAATTAGCTCATTGTCTGCTGATGGCCGTGTACTGTGCTTTGGCAAGGAAGGACAACACCCCGCGGAGCAGATTGCGTGGCGGCCGCCTATAAGAGGGACCGGCGCTCTTACCCGCTAGATGAATGSCATGCTTCTTCTTCCTCTTYTTTTCTCTCTTGCTGGCCTGCCTAGCTGTCTCCCTGCTAGACGTGCCCTGCCCGACCGACCCTCTGCTTGCAGCCGTGGCCAGGGTATCTCGGTGCGTGCATTTGCCGTCAAAGTACTTTGGCCTTGCGCAATGACCAACGGTAGCTGAGGATGAGCCATGGTTTGGCTACCGCGTGCACTTCTCCTTCGGTGACAACTCAACCTGCTGTGACGTCACAATTGTGGCGGTGAACTTGGGCGGTGAATCCCTGGGTGCAGTTTTTGTAGACCGCGTGAATGCGTTCAGTCGCGATGTTGTCTTGTTCACTTGCTGTTTGGCCCATCCTTGTAACACGCCGCCCTTTTCACTGCGTCCTGCAACGTGTCGTTGGCAACTGTACGGTTTAGAAGTTGGTCAAGGGGCCCTCTTCTTCCCTTTTCCTCTCCATGTTCATCCTGGCGTCTCGCAACTTCAACTTTCTTCGTCCCTCAACAACGGCTTTGCAATCCAACCTACTCCAGTTCGCAGCTTCTCGGACGCGCGCACTACGCAACCCCAGACTGAGCAACACAACCGAGTCCTGCAACAACAATCGACTCAAAGTCCTACCTACACCATGCCGGACTTCCGCCTCTTTTTCCTCTTGAACCGGATTTGGACATGCCGATGCTTCGGACGTCGTCGGCAGGGCGGCAGACCCAACGAAGGTGACCAGGCGGCAAACCAAGGTCGATAGGCCCGGACGGATGTGGCTGCATGGCGGCGATGCTCTTGGTCTCCATATGGCACCCGGAAGGCATGGCTTGTTCTCGACCAAACGCCCCTGCAGCAAACGGCGCTCTTTCAGCACCGCGCGGGCATGGAGGGCTGGATGGTGTCGGATAACGCGCCTACGCAGATAACGCGGCTGTGTAAGTTAGGTCCTTGTCGTATAAGGACACGTATACAATAGGAAAAAAGGGATATAAATTAGGAGACTAGAAAAGCCTAGTAAAAGCCACCTAATGACGTTATCGGCACGGACCATAACAGCGGAGGATAAATAGGGGGGCTTTTTCTAGGTATTTTGGAAGGACAAGGAATTCACACACACTGATATTTTCATATGAATTTTATGCTGAATTCCTATCGCGTTTTCTCCAAAAGATGGGGATGGGGATGGGAATGGGAATGGGAATGGGAATGGGAATAGCCGGTTAGCCTGTCAGCTAGCTCAACATAAGAATGCATGACTTTTCGGAGGGGCACCTCACAATATGCAATTCAGTATTTGTGATCTGCATCAGATTTGAATGACTTTCTTACTGCTGAGGATGTGACGCTCCGCCCGCAGCCAGGGGTTTCCCCTGTCCGGAGCTGGCCCCACTCAGATCGGACGCTAGTATTTATGGGGCCGTAGCGGACCGGACCGAGCCAAGATCTGGCGATGGCGATGGCGTGATGTGTGAGTTTGTCCGAGCCACGCCTGCACTTTGCCAAGAATGCCGCAGAGATGAAATTAAGTGAAAATAGTATTCATGTTGGTATCCCTTACACGCTTCAGTCTGGATAGGAGCTAGGAAAGTCTCCCACCGAAAAATATCCGACCCAGGTACATAAATGCAGAAAACCCCCTCCCAATATGAGCAAAACGCCTTCAGCTATCCCAGATGGCTCCATATGCGGGAACACCTCGTGTTTCGAGGCCATAGACAACCTTCTTTGTTATCTTCTCGTTTGCAATAATGATGACGGCCTCGGCGCCAAAGTCCTTGACCAGGTTGTAGCCCATCTTGACCAGGTCAGGTCGGCCCTTTGCTTTCGTGTCGTGGATGACGGCGTTGGGAATGGACCTGCGGATGGTGTCGATGATGCTCTTTCCAAACGTCTTTTCGGGATTCGGCGTAGACCAGATGAGCTGCGTAGGGCAGCTGGGCTGGCTGATGTGGCCCAGCAGCGGGCCAATGCCGGACCCGGTCGCGATGACGACGACGCGGTTGAAGAGAGTGGTGATGCGCATGACACCGCATGCCGGCAGGCCACGCACCCAGAGCTTCGTCGGCGGGTTGCGGATGCAAGCCTTGGTCCAGTCGCCAGCGTTCGAGACGACGAGCGAGTAGCCCGGCTCGCCAGCCAGTTCTGAAGGCTGGGGCTGCGGGATGGTCGCAAAGGAGTGCCACTCCAGCAGGGGCCGGGTGGAAATGCGGGTAAAGCTCCCGTTGACGGGCACGGTATACTTGAAGTTGAGCTGGACCGCGTGGTCCGAGAGCGGTACCGCGTCGACGGGCACCTTTCGGAGGAAGAACCACGAAGAGGCAATGCTGCAAGTCGCGACGCCGAGCATCCAGAACCCAGGGCTTCGGATAAGAGCAAGGCCGAGGTCCGCGCCAGCCGGAGTGGAATCACGGACGGACAGGACCGTGCGTACCCAGAACAGACACAGCGCGGTCCATCCGAGGAACCGGTGCAGGCGCTCAAACATGTTGTGGTATCGCTTGCGGAACGTCGGCCAGGCGCAGACGACGATGGTGCAGCAGAGCGCAGAGAGCAGCCAGGAAACCACCAGCGTCGCCAGCGAACCGGCAGTGTTCCCCTGCGTGTATGCAACCGTCGACCTGACGGTAGACGCGAGGAGCCACGACGTGGCGCACACGCCGGCGCCGGAGTGGACGCCGCCCAGGTGGTAAATCTTGGCACAGCTGGCCCGCATCCATAGGGGAGCGGCCTTGGGCACGGAGCAGAAGACGGTGTAGAGGGTGTTGATGACCACGTCCTGGCGCACAAGCACGGCCGTGACGAGGTTGGCGGCCGTGAGGGTGGCGAGCCACTCCGGGTTGGGGTTCACCAGGACGATGGCGACGAGTGCGCCGACGTTGAACAGGCCAACGATGCTGAACAGAAGTCGGTAGATGATGAGGATTCTGTGCCGGAGGCCCCGTAGTGGCTGCGGCCATTGCTTCTCGGGAACGTCCTGTGTGAGATCGAGATTGGACTGCTCGGCCACGGCCGTCAGGGTCGACGWCGACGAGATGGACCGGGTTTCCACGAGAGTGCCGCATTCACTTGCCGGCTTGGTGGGGGAGTCGGGCCGCTCCGCGTTGATCTCGGCCTCGGCAGCCAGTGCTCTGAGGGCCTTCTTATCGATCTTGCCGTTGGCGGTGGTGGGAAACTCGTCGAGCTGGTGGAGCCTGTTCGGAATGGCGTAGTACGGCTGGAGCTTGCGTGCGTGATCGAGGATCGCTTGGACGTCTTGTTTTGACGGAACGACGAAGCCGTGGATTTCGCCGTCAATCAGAAGCGCCGTTGCGCGGGAGACGCCAGGGGCCGATGCCAGCGACGAGGAGACACCATCGAGCTCCACGCGGAATCCCTGTTCAGAAGTCAGAAAGCCGCGCGCATCGGCGTCACAGGGGCAACTACTCACCTTAATCTTGACTTGGTCGTCGCAGCGCCCCAATATGTCAATGGCCCCGTCTTGTCTCCATCGGCCCAGGTCGCCGGTACTGTACATGTGCGATCTGGTGAGACATTGTTAGCTTACACCAAACGGGTGGCTCGCCGGAGTCTCGTCTCACCCGTCGTTGGCGAACCGGTCTGGAATGTAGGCCTCCTTTGTCTTGGACTCGAGCCCCACGTAGCCGCGAGATACGCCGTGGCCACCAGCCTACATGACTCCAGCCACACCCACGGGGACAGGCTCGCCGGCGTCGTCGAGGATGTATACCGCATTGTTGGGTGTCGGCCGGCCGATGGAGATGGGCTCGCCGACAACGTGGCGCGACATGGTGTTGACTATGGTCGTCTCCGTCGGGCCACAGCAATTCCAGTAGGTGGCGTGCGTGGCCCAAAGGTCGGCGAGGTCCTGGGACGTGGCCTCGCCTGCCGTGGCAACGATCTTGATCTTGGGGTACTCGGCCGGGTGGTACTTTGACAGAATGGTAGGGGTGCAGATGAGGACGTCGAGCTGGGACGTCGTGGGTCAGTGGCCGTGCCGTGGTTCCCGATGCGTGATGGCACGGCAACTCACCTCCTGGAGAGTGGGCTCCCACTTGGAACCCCGGACGACAAGGGTTCCGCCATTGCACAGACACGAAAAGATCTCCCACGCAGCTGCGTCGCAGTCAGACAGGGTCCCTGTTCCGGGGGTCGAAGCTTACTTACCCATGTCGAAGCTTATATTGAGGACCTGGCCTACGCACATGCCCGGGCGGACCCCCAACCCGCCGGGGAAGAGGCAGACAAGATTGGCCACGTTCTGGTGCGTGACGTCAACGCCCTTTGGCCTGCCGGTGGTGCCTGTGCGTTGCATCAGTACAGGATCGCGGGCGGCAGCAGGGATGCAAGGGGCCGAGAGGGCGACGAACCCGAGGTATAGATGACATAGCACCCTGAATGGGGGGACGCGAGATCCAGCCAGTGGTCGGGCGAGAAGTCGGGCGAGACGTCGGGGTGAGCCCTCATGCATTGGTCGATGGGCACCGGGGTGAGGCCCGGGAAGAGGTTTTGGATGCGGCGTTGGGTCGCGCTGAGGCAGAGGACAATGTCCCCCCCGGACTCGTCGATGATGTGCGTGATGGTGGAATCCGGGACGACGCCGCCGTCAAGGGGGATGTACTGGGCACCGCAGGACAGAACAGCCCATATGCCGACCAGCATCTCCAGGCCCCGCTTGACGACGAGGGGTATGCGCTGGTGTGGCTGTACACCGAGGCTGCGGAGCCGCAATGCGAGGGCCTGGGCATGGTGGGCGAGCTCACGATACGTCAGCTCGCGGGGGGCGCCGCCGGAGAGATCGCGAACGGCTACGGAGGAAGGGTAGGAGGAGGCCTGGTGATAGAAGGCGGCGGTGACGGTCGGGAAGGGACAGTCGACGACGTGGCCATGGCTGAAGGAGGTGTGACGGGAGTGGGCTTTTCGCGGGACGGAGACGGCCATGGTGAGGACGGGACGGCGACGTATAAGTGAGGAGGAGGGGGGGAAGAGGAGGAGAGGAGCTCGGGCTGGCTGGGCAGTTCTGCTTCCGAGGAGCTCGTGTCGACGCCGTGAAAGAGACCCTTTATATACTTTTCCATGGTCGTGCTCTGCTGCTACTGCTGCTGCTGCTGGCCCTCGCCAACCAGACGACCCCTTCTCCCGGTAACCCTGACTACGGGCCCCATGTGAAGCAGAGGCGCCATGTCGAGGCTCGGCCACCGCCAGGCGGTGGGCGAGCACACATGAGGGAAGCCGGCCGGCGGACGGAGGGACTCCACGTCACAGATAGCCGCTGGAATTAATGCCGCCGCAGCGTGCCCGCAGCGGCTCTGTGTCCAGATGTGGCTGTGGAGCTTGGGGGACTATTGCCGGCAATACAATGGAGCGTTAGTCGTCGTTGCATTCCGGGAGCGGAGCAGCAGCGGCGAGGAGGTGCAGGTGGTAGGGCCCGAGGCGCCGGGCAAGATACGTGCGTACGTATCGACGCACACGTACGCATGTACATACATGCACACATACATGCGTACATACGTACATGCGCACTCGTACATGCGCACTCCGTACATGCGCATACGCACATACATGGCACGACACGAGGGGCKGGCGGGCGTGGCGGGCGCATCGCGAGGCGCGAGGTACCGCGAGGTAGCCCGGGGCAGCCAGGGCCGCAGGAGGAATGCCGGGGCCGGACACCGCCGACCCAAAGGGGCAAGCAGAGGACGCCGCAGGGCCCAAAGGAGCAGCGCTCTGGGCGGGCTTGCGGGCGGGCTTGCGCCGGCCACGCAGCGCGTCCTCCCTGAGACATTGCCCGAACCATGGAAAGCGAGACAGGCACGGCGGGCGTTGCACAAGGACGGAGCAATCGCGCTGCTACCAGTCTCAGCCCGGTGGCCCACCCGGGCGGCAGGGATCGAGGGCGTTGGCCCGACCAGTGACCGAGAGGTCCACCCAGCCGGGACGACGCGGGCGCTGCGCGCTGGCCTGGCAGGCGGTCGGGCTGCGGCCAGCGGGGGGGCAGCGGGGGGCCAGCG
>LFRF01000006.1:233888-272759 GCA_001189435.1 Tolypocladium ophioglossoides CBS 100239 | reverse complement strand
GGCGTCGGGGCTGGCTCCGTGTCTATCGCTCTCGCGTCCAGCTACTCGGTTCTGTCGAGCGCCATGGCTCAGACAATGGCATGCAAAGCAAGCAAAGCCGTTGAAAAACGTGTACGTACGAGCACTCGTCGTCTCGCGATGCTGGGGCGGTAATCTCAGCGAGCAGCGCTCGTTGCCAGGGGCCCGCCCGGCGCGGGCACGGCCGCGGCCGCTTGCTTTTGCCCTGGCCGGACCCCGGTCGAGCAGGCATCAGGGGGGGAGCGCTGCCCCTCGTGCTGGCTGGTGGCTGCGTGCTGGCCTGTCTGGCACAAATGCGGATCGTCGCGCTGTTGGGCCGCGAGACGCCACAGCATGCCCCCACGAAGCAACGACGAGGTGTTAGTCCTGTCGGTGGCCTGGCCTGGCCTGGCCTGCCTGGCAGGGCGTTCCGAGCACGACTCGCCGCGCGAGGCATGAAGATGACGGACAGGTGCGCGCGCGGACCGGGGCCTCCTTGCCAGCGTGCTTGGTTCTCGTCCTAGCTGGTGTGATGTGATAGGATCGGGCTGCAGTAGCCGCGCAGCAGCGGCAGGCGAGGGCGCGACTCGGCTCAACGATGGCGCCCGTTCCGGCGCCGACGACTCAGGACAGACACGGCGGTGATCAGCGGGTGCGCTGCTGCGTGCCTCGAGACCCGAGCTTGCGGAGACGCGAGCTCGCGGCGAGAGGCCGGAGTTGCGTGCTTTCTTCTGCGAGCGAAGCAGCGTGAACCACATGGGGGTGGGTGTCGGTGGGACGCTGCTTGACGAGCCTATGGGCGGCCGTGCCACGGCCATGGCGCGGAACAGGAGATGGGGGTGCATCGCTCTGTCGATCCAAGGGAGCTTAGACGTTACACGGCGATGCGAGGCTGCACAGCCATTCGATACAGACGATGCATGTCTGCGAACCCGAAACAACACCGTCTGGTGCGTCGGTTCGAGACAGCTATAAGTCATTTTGCTTCCTTCCTCCTCCTCCTCCTCCAGGCGCCGGCGCGCAATCCCCCTCCACGACGGAGCAGCCCGCGCCACGGCGCGGCCCCGACATCTGGCGGCCTCGCGCGAGTCGTGATGCGCAAGCTGATGGGGGCCGCCTCGCTCGTCACATCACATCCTGTCCCTGCACGAGTCGAGCACTGGAGCGGCAATCGTGCAGGCCGTCATGCCCCGGCGTCGGCTCGGACCACCCACCGCGGCCGGACCAGCTCGCGGCGAAATGAGATGGGCGAGTGCCGTGCAGGAAACCCGAGATGAGATATTGACGGTGGTGTCGCCGCTGACGACAATCGGCCGACGTCGTACCAGCTGCCCCCGTTCTGCTCAACGCCTGCCAACGCCGTCGCTGGCTGATTGTCGATTCGCGGGGCCTGAGCGTGCGTCGCGACAATAGCAATCGGAGCACTCATTTTCGTGCGTGGCCAGACTTCGGAAGCGAGGGGGGGGGCAGGGGTGGGCGTTGATCGCCGGTGTGGCTTGCCCCAGCAACGCCTGGCCACGCCTCCCGCTCAAGCTTCTTTCAGGAAACGCCGCTGTCAAAATCTGCGCCGGGCAGTCTGTTCCAGGCACCTGGGAGACGGCGACGCGACCAGCCTGGGCCGGGCAGCGCCGGGATGGCCATCCAGGGCTGCTCACCACCCGCCGCGATGTGATGCTGCACGTACTAGTCGCGGTTCGCGCCCCAGCCGCCCGCGCGAAGATCATGGACGATTGCAGCGCGGGCAGCGCAGGCAGCGCAGCGTGCGGCGTGGGCTTCCGAGTCACCGTCTGGAGTCGGCCGTCGGGGTGTTTGACTCGCCCTGCGCCGTCTCGTTGGACCGTCACAACTCACATCAGGGCTCGGCACCCTTGCCTGGGGAACGACGGCACGATGCGAGTGGCCAGCCCCGAGGGCAGCAACTTAGAAACGCCTCTGCGCCATTACCGAGCGACCCCAGCGCGCGCGCAGGGGGTCAATCGAGCCTCGAGCTCTTCCGATTGTCGCGCCCCGCCGCCACCAGGCTAGCTTCGCCGATGGGCTTGCCGCCTGGCGAGAAAAAGCCCGCCGGCAGTTCCCGAGATGAGCGAAGCGAAGAGTCGGCAGATTTGCATTTGCTCTCGGTCAATAGCGCCGGGTAAGCAGTTGGCCGGCCGAGCTCGCTGGGCGTGCCGCAGTGCCAACGGCCGTTCGGCCTGGATGTGACGGAGATGTGACAGGTCAAGGAGCAGCGCTTGTGACCACGACGCGCCGCGCTCGCTGGCTCGCCGGCGTGCAAGACCAGCTGGACACGGTGTTGGGTGAGACGTCGCAGACTGATGCCAGCGCGATGTGATGCAGCTGCGGATCGAGAGTCACAAGAGTGTTGGATCGAGAGTCACGAGAGCATTGGGATCTTCCCCGGACGTCGCATGGGAACCTGGCCAAGGTCCTCGCTGGAGGCATACGTACATGCAGTTGGGCGCCGTTCTGGGAAAATACGACGACATCGGTGCCCACATCTCAATCTCAACCACTGCCGGCCGCCGTGTCTGTCCGTCACCTCCTCCGCTCGTCACATCGACCAACGCCCAGCACAACCCTCCGTGGCCCCTGCGCGTGGAATGCCACGTCCGAGCACGGTGGCGGCGGGTACCCATTCCAGGGCCCTCCGCACAAGATGCTCAGGCCGGCCAATAATCTCGAGCCCCGGCGATAATCTCGAACCCCGGTCGTAATCGTCCAAACGAGAGGAATGGCGCTCGTCGACGACATGTCGGCACTTCATTCAGTCGCAGTACATGATGGACATCGTGCCATGGCCGGACGACGCGGGGCCCTTCCCGGCGGTTTCGCGGCGCCTCACCACGACGACGCAGCTTGCTTTTCGCACGATCGACAGTCCGAGGCGGAAAGAGGAAACGCCCTGCGGTGAGACGCACGCAAAGCCACCGTGAGGCCCGGGCAAGCAGCAGACATTGTTGGCAGTCCACAAGCACTGTTCCGGGACCGCAGCGCCGGCGCACCACTAACGTGGAGCAGCAGCCGCCTGGGAGTGCGAGCGCTCCGGACGGCATCCGACGGCGATGCCCGTGCCCAGGCTGGGACACGTGAGGCGAGATGCACGCGGGAGGACGGCTGTTGTGTGCTCGCATTCTGCATCGTTCCGCCGCATGGCAGATTGTCGACTGCTCCGTCGTTGCACCAAGTACGGGGTACAGGCGGGATGCACGCCGGGCCCGCCGCATCAACCGTCCCTGCCTCCGTGACACGCTCCGCGCGGCTCACGTCTGCGGCCGCCAAGGCGACGCAGCAGGCTGCGGCGGCGGCTCCCCGGCGCGCCGCACGTCCGCGAGCCACATGTCCATCCGCAGCTTCTTGTCCTCCCCTGCGCGGGCGCGGGCGCGGCTCGCGGCGGCGGCCTCGTTGGCGCCCATGCTCCACAGCGCGAGGTGCTCCAGCATAGCCAGCGCCGCGACNCGGGCGCCGGCCCCCGCGCGGCCACGCGCACGCCGCCGCGAAGATGAGCGCGAAGGCGTCGGCCGCGTCGCTCAGCAGGTTGGCCGCCAGGGCGCGGTGCACATGGCGCGCGCCGCCGCGCCGCGCCGCCACTGCCAGCAGCCCGCCCAGCAGCACGTCGCGCACGCCCAGCAGGCTGCTGAGCAGGCGGTGCGTGGCGTCGGCGCGCGCGACGGCCGGATAGGCCAGGCAGGCGAGCCCGCGGAGGAGGTGCACGCCGGAGAAGACGCAGACGGCGGCCTGCTGCGCGCGCGTGACGCCCCGCGAATGTGGGTCCCGCATCGGGTCCTCCGGGTCCGGGCCCGGGTCCGGGCCGCGATGGGGCAGCAGCGGGGTGGTGACGGAGGCGGCGCTCATGGTGGAAGTGGCGCTGCGGACTGAAAAGGAATGCTCAAGATGCGACGGTTATCGCAGAGGCGGAATGGCAACCCGAGGATTGAGTGGCAACTCGCTTGGCGGACAGCTGAGGATGGCCAAGAACGCAGAGGAGCGCCAACCGTTTTATCGGAACACTCTGGCCGCCAATGCCCCCATCCCATGCACCAACACCATCTGGAGGCGGCGTCGCCCAGGCAAAGATGGTGTCCTACGCCTCAGCCCACAGCCTCCCGGCTCGCGCGCACCCATGCCGCGCCGCCCATCTCCGCGCCCGGTCCATCACCTCCGGGCCGCGCAGCCGTCGCGCTGCGTGGCGCACCCAGCAATATTGATTATTTCCCTCACCGGCTGCTGTGGCGTCGCTCACCGCATCGGCCGCCGCCGGAGAGCTCTGTCGGGCCTCCCGCTCGCGTCGCACGCATACACACCGCCAGCCGCTGACGACGCGTGCGACCTCCCCGCAGCCCCTGTCTGCCCGCCGCTGAGGACATGCCGCCTCCACGCGTTGCCCGTCCGGCGTGGCCGCGCCGCCACCGCCACCGCCACCGCCACCGCCACCGCCAGCGCCAGCCGTTCCAGCTGCAACCCCACGGCGCGGCTGCGACCCTGCCGGCTCCTCCAGATACCGTCGTCGCGACGCGCGATATGCCTCGGGTTTGCATGTGATGCCTCGGACGGCAAGTCGTCGTCTGTTGCATCGGACGGGAAATGAGTTGCCTCCTCGAGCCTCACCCGCGACCGAAATAGCACCAGCATTGCATCGCATCGCATGGATCCCCGCCGCCCAGGGCATCCTTGGCCGATAAGGCAGCTTGTTCATTAATACGAGCATGTACAAAGTATGCCGTGCATGGCGAAATGACGCACATGGGGGGAGGTCCGTCGACTCTGCCAAGCCAATCAACCCGCCCGGGTCGGACAAGGGACCGCCCCGTGAGCATCAACTGGTGTGGAGAGTCGTCCAACACATGCGTCCTGCAGTCGCACGACATCGACGTTTGTCCCCGGTGAGTGCCTTGAGGCAGCCGACGGAAACGCATGCAGGGTGCGGAGGATGCCCCAACGGGGTCCAGTGCAACGCCCTCGCGTGTTGTCAGAGCTCGACCTGTCACCAGCCTTGGGATGCTCATTTTTGACATCGGCTTCCATTCCGGAATAGTACTCCGTACGGAGTACCAAATAGCTACATCCCTCGTAATGGTACAGTTGCAGCCAACACACCTGCGGCACGGTTCCATCACCGCCTCCCCTTCGCCTTCTTGCTCTTCGTCCCCTCCTCCTCGCCACCCGCCTTCCTCTTCTTGCGTCCCTCCTCCAGCAGCTGTGTCATGCCTTGCGTGGCCTTGAACTTGGGGTTAGACGGGTCAATGGCGAATTCGTGGCTCTCGAACACGGCCTTGAACCGGTCGTCGCCGACATCCATCTCAAAGTCTTCTTGCAGGCCGCCTCTGCCCTCGCTGTCCTTGCCCTTCTTGCCCTTCTTGCCCTTCCCCTGCTTGCCCTTCTTCTTCTCCGCGCGCAGAATCTCGTTCATGTCGAAATGGTCCAAGTGCTCAGCTTGCTCGCTAGCCCCTTCGGCCATGACTTTGGAGAGGCGGGCCTTTTGCTCCGCCGACTCTGCCTCGGCAGCTTCACGAGCCGCACGCTTCTTGAGCCGTTCCTCCTTGCGGACAGACGCTTTTGAGACTGTTGCAGGGCCTTCTGTAGTGAAAAATGGGTCGTTGAACCCGAGATCATCGCCATCGTCGCCGCCACGCTCCTCGGCTGCTTTGCCTTCGTCGCTATCCGCATCACCGTCCACGGCCTCTCGCTTGGCCTTTGCGCTCTGTCGCTTCCGTTCCTTGCGTTCCCTTTCCTTGCGCTTGTATTTTTCAATAGTAGTTTCTTCACCCTCAGGCGCCTTCGACTTGCTGTCCGTTAGAGCTGGGGCGAACGTGATTTGCATCTCGCCGACAGGCCCATCCTTGGAGCTCTTGGCCGCAGGCTCGTCCGCTAGCCCCAGTGCTTCTCTCATCTTCTTGCGGGCGAGCTCCTTCTGCGATAGTTTGGGCTCGTCGGCCGCGGCTTCATCAACGTCAGCACCTCCGAGTTCCTCCCCCTCGCTGTCGCTCGCCAGGTAGGCCCGCAGATCGTTCTCCTCGAGCTCTTGTCGGCTTGCGTTGAACGCCCTCTTGATCGACTCTTTGCGGGAGGCTTCCTCGGGATGCATGTCCCACGTGAGCTTCACCTTGGAGCTCTGTAGCGCATTTGTGACAAAGTCGACGGGCTTGTACGAATCGGGGACCTTGTCGCACTCGTCTCGGGGCTCGTCGTCGAACGTGACGTCGTCAGGAACGAATCTCAAGTCGATGACGTTGGAAGAAGACTGGTACTCGGTTCCGTCCGTCGCCTCGTAGATCTGCTGCGCCGTCTCCGGGCTGGAGCAGACCATCACGGCGTAGTAGTACCGTAGCCGATCCAATTGATATGACCGCAGCGCGTCGCTGTCAAAGTCCTGGTCATTGCCTTCCGTCATGAGCTCCTTCTTGATCCTCTCGTCCTCGCTTTCGCTGTCGGCGTCGCTATCGGCGTCGCTGGCGCTGTCGCTTTCGCTGCCGTCATCCGAATCGTCCGAGTCTTTTGGCTCGTTCTTGAACAGGGCTTTGGGCGGCCCTTCAACCTCTTCCTGCTGCATCCGCTCCTTGCCAAACTCGCTGGGGTATATGGAGACCTTGAGGACTTGGCCGGAATTGGCTGGTATGAAGCTCGAGAACAGGGCCATCAGGTCCGTGGACTTGACGTGGTCCCAATCCAAGTTGACAATCGCTATGCGATTCGTGACCTCGCCGCTCTCCACTTCTGCCTGTTCGTCTTGGAACCGCTGCATGTCGCCTTCCGAGACGACGCCGGCTCCCCCAACTTCCTCGCCTTCGTCATCTTCGTCATCCTCGTCCGAGTCTGATTCGGATTCGGAAGCTGAGAAGCCGCCACCTCTTGCGGGGTCCTGTTTCTTCGCAGATTTTTCGTGGGCTGCCAACAGCTCCCTCTGAACAACCTCGTCCTCGTCCACCTGTGCGACGTCTTGCTCATCTTCGTCGTCCTTGTCCTCGTCCTCGTCTTCCTCGTCTTCCGCCAGGTAGAGGCGTTGGAGGGCCTTCTTCTTCGAGTCTGACTTGATCTTGCGGCCGTATCGGTCTACCTTGGCAGTCGCGGTGAAATCGTCGTCCTTGAGCATGCCTGAGAACCGCTTGTCGATCTTGGTTTTGGTGTGCCTCTTTGACGGCAGCCGGAATCGGGGGTCGGTTTCGAAGCTCGCAAATCGCGCGTCGGCGATGCGGTCAGAGGACGAGCCTCCATCTTTCTTCTGATTCTTCATGGTGATGTCGGCTTTGTCACTGCAAAATGGCAGTCATGGAGGAGCTTCAAAACCAGCGCCTGGATTTTTTTTGCCAGGCGGTGACGTTTCTGCCATGGGCGGTGAGCCGCTAGTTGCCAAAACGGGCCGAACTCCCAGGTTCTGCCTCCAAGCCTGTTTCTTGAGAATGATTCTCCGTCGCACAACTCTTCTTCAATTGAGGCGCTACGGAAATTATTCTGAAGAAAACGAATGTGAACAGTCGCAAAGGTAAACTAGGGTGAGACTGACGGTGAGCTGCCGGAAGAGTGTGCTGAGAAGCACGGTCCCACTGCATGTACGGAGTACCCGATCTGGTTGGCTTGCACGATTCTCCATCCAGATCGACGGTGATACGTGGACGTTCGTGGAGATACTACGCCATTCATCTAATCTGTCTACGAAGTACGAGTGGTTCGCGCTGTGCACGGCCGGAGATAAGATCCCTGGCTTCCACTTCATCGGCCGAACAAGCTACGGTGGGTCCGGAACTCCGGGGTTTAGATTCACGGAGCTGTGGGCCAGTGACGACGACGTTCTTCGTACGTCACAGAGACAGGCCCTTGTACAAATTCACGGCACTGAATTGTGTCTGACCAAAGACCTCGCTGGGAAGCAGACGTGAAGACGAGATTGCGCGTCAGAGCCGACAAGGGACTGGTGGTATGTTGACTCCTCCATCTTCGGGAGCACATTCGTGGAAGCGCCGGGGACTCTGGAGCAGCGTTTGGGGCGACGTTGTCGGCAAGTGAGGGCTGGCAACACATTCACGACAGAAGCACACTTGTACTCGTAAAGGCGTGAAAAGGTACATGTAGGCGCAAGTACGTATTGCCCCGACGGCCACACAGCATGCACGGACTCTTGAGAGCATACAATTGGTTCACGATGCGGGGCGACTTGACTTATACGGCAGATGGCTTGAGACACCCGAGGGCTACATAAGACCACTGTCTCGACTGCCGGCCTGAAGACTTGGCTCAGATTTCTTCTCCTTCAACTCCTTCATCTCTTGCTGGACTGTTGTCTGGTGACGCATCGGCATTGAAACCATTATGGCCACCAATGTAACTGGCGCGGCCTCACAGAGGTTGCTGGTAGATGGCCTCCGTCCCTCAATGCTAGTATTAGCCCTTGATGCTAACATGCTATCAAGATCACAGGCATCACCGGCTATATCGGCTTCAAAACACTCACCATTGCCCTTGAGAGAGGCTATCGCGTCCGCGGCGTCGTCCGCAGCGAGAGCCACGTCTCAGAGCTGAGGAGCAAGAGTCACTTGATTGGGCGCAGCCATGACCGAGGGCAAGTAGAATTCGTCGTCGTTCCAGATTTCCTGAAAGAAGGGGCGATACGAAATGTTGTCGATGGGATCACAGCCATTGTTCACCTCGCGTCGCCGCTGGCAATTGAGGTGAGTGAAGTCGATGCGTGGTATGCTGAGAACAAATGCTCACACGAGGTGTCGTAGGCAGAGGATTATGAGGCGGGGATAGTTCAGCCGGCTGTTTCAATGGTCATGACTGTCCTTGAGGCTGCTGCTCAGGTGAAAACAGTTCGAAGAGTGGTCGTGACATCGTCAAGTAAGTCACCCAGCGCAAAATCGCCTTGGTCACTTGAGGACCGTAACCAATGTTTGATATGCAGGCGTCACGCTCGTCCCCTTCGAATGGACCATGAGTCCAGACAGCGAAAAGCTCTATACAGGTTCGTTGATGGCACGCTCGGCTCAACTTAATCTGCCAGAAGCTGACCTCGCCAGCTTCCGACATCAACGCCACCCCCACCCCACCATTCAAGATGGCCATAGAAGCATACTGGGCCTCCAAAGCACTCGCTCGGACCGCAACACGCAACTTCATCCACGAGAGGAAGCCACAATTTGACTTTGTCAACCTCATGCCATCAGTCGTCATCGGCGCAGACGAGCGCATCCCGGCCAACGGCCCCGTCAGCGCACTCCTCCAAGGCACCCGCGCATCGGTCATGGCACCCGCCCTGGACAGCTCTTTGAACTCGCCTTTCCCCTATGTTGGCGTTCCGGTTCATGTCGCAGACGTAGCCAGGGCACACGTCGACGCCGTGGACAGCTCCTGCGTCCCTGGGAACTCGGAGTACATCCTTAGCTCGGATACGCCTGAAGGTGTCGTGTGGGATAGAGACATTCACGCCATAGCGAGGAAGTACTTTCCGAATGAAGTGGAGAATGGTATTTTGCCTTTGGAGGGCTCATTGACAACCATCAAGTGGCGACTTGATGGCTCTGCGACGGAGAGCACGTTTGGGTGGACGTTTACCAGTTTTGAGGAGACCATGAAGGGACTCATCGGCCAGTATTTACAGTTGAAGCAGAGTGAGACTGATGCCGCCGGACCCTATCAAGTGGGAACAGAAAGTCCTCTGTAGAGATATAATGAAGGAAATTTGTGCGCATTTGCTTTTCCATATGTATCGATGAGGAAGATCTGACCAAGGCGACATTGATGAGTTCGATGAGAGAGAAAGATAGTCTTCACTCCACGCATCAGTCATAAAGATTTGCGTCAGTATGACTCCCTAGAAGACATAAATGTCAGTTTAGACTTGTTGCTCCACTACTCTGTCTTCAACTGGGTAGTTGGTCTGTTAGGTGGTTCCCCGTTGCTGACACGAGGCGCAAGATTTGGACAACGTGCGTGTCTTCCTAATCTCAACTAGCAGGTTCACGCTCCGCTGACGCCCCGGGTAAAACCATCCCTCACACGACGTTTGTGAATGACGTGCAACCAGGCGTACCCTGTCACTCGGAGCCGCAAGCGTGCAGGTTCCGGATACGACGAGCGAACTCGGGTAGCAGCACTACAGGCGTTGGTCATTCACAGCATCCTTATTCCCTTCCCTCCCAAGGGCTGGTGGCAAGCGACAGCCGTCGACTGCACCATCGTTTCCCGCATCAAAAGGGACGTCCAGCACGTTGTGAGGACGGGCCTCTCCCTGCAAGAAGAAAGAGAACATGGCCAGCCGTCGTGGGATGCCTGGGTGGACGTCACGCCGAAGCGCGCCCTATCTGTACCTGCGGCAGTGGGCGTAATGTCTTTCACGGCATCCAGTCTTTAAATGGAGGGACTTGCTTTCACGGCAGCAGCCGCGGCCAAGATTGTGTGGCAGGCCAGGACGGAAGGAGGGGAATGCGCGTACGTCCGATGGCTTGCGAGATAGGACGGCCAGAGGTATCTGCTGACCAAACGCGACAGACTTCAGGTCTGGGGCGCCTTTGTAGATAGTTGCTCAGGAAGAGTTGCAGATGGTTGCTCTGGAAGAGCTGTAGATGGTTGCTCAGGAAGAGTTGTAGATGGCTGCCCAGGAAGCGTTGTAGATGGGTTCTCTGGAAGATTTGAAGTGGCTCCCAGCCTGTCCATGCCGTCCAGGATGATAATGTCGGTGTACATTGGGTCAGCCTTTACTTGCGCCTCCCAGAAAGGCCAGGCCTTGACCCAGCCATCATCATCCATCTCCCCACAGTCGGCGCGCTCCGTCTCATCCAAGTATGAGCACTGCGGATCGCCGCCCGAGCCGTTGGCCAGCACCTCGGCCTGCTGCTGGACCTGGGCATTCTCCTGCGTGTACACGGCGCGGTACACGGCCTGCTGCAGCGACGTGCCCCAAGTCACGAAGCCGTGCGCGCGCTGCAGCACAGTCGTGCGCTCAGGCACCCGGGTGGCGTCGTCGTCGGCAATTGCGGCGCTGCTCGAAAAGGTCGCGGCGAGCGCGCGGCCCAGCTCGCGGCTGTTGATCAACAGATGCTGCTTGTCGCCGTCGCCGTACAGCGGCCGCGGATCGAAGACGGGCACCTGGCTGCCCAGGAAGCCGGCCATGTGCCACATGGGCCTCAGCGGGCGGCCCGAGTTGGCGCGCGCGACGACGATCTTCGAGTGGGAGTGGACGATGCTGCGAACGCCGGGGTACATGTTGTAGATTTCAGAGTGTATGAAGCGCTCAGAGTAGGGCGAGCGAGACCTCCCGGCGTTTCTGGAGAGCGGCTCTGCGTCGCGGACCAAGAAGACGGCGATGTCGTCCGCGCTCTTCACCAATGCCGGGGGCACCGGGCCGGTCATGATGAAGACCTCGGGACAGTCCGGGTCGCGGAGCGAGACGTGGCCGAAGCCGTCGACCAGCTTGTGATGGGAGAGGACGTGGTTTGCCGTGACAAACATCGAGGCCAGGTTCAGCTGGCCTTGGTTGAGAGGGCCCTGCAGCACCAGGGCCGCGGCCAAGCTGCCTGGCCTTGGAATCAGGGACGTCGCCGCCGCAAAGGATCCATCCGCGCAGCTGCCCTCCTGCGCCCTCGTTGCCAGCTCGTGGTTGTGAGCGGTGCCGTGCAGGAAGGCGACGGACCACATGCCGCTGCGCCGGTCCAGCTTGAGGGCGAGCACAAAGGGACACTCGGTCATCTTGGTCGACCTGTTGCGGCGCCTCTTGCCGTCGTTGGGGTCGCGCGAGTCGACGTACTTGCGGCCCTTGGAGCACCGCAGGTGGACGTAGACGGGGTGGTTGGCGTTGGGCTTCTTGGTGCGCACCGCCAAGGTGAAGCCCTCGTGCCGCGACACGAGGTCGCAGGCATTTTTGGCCGCCTCGAAGGACACGAATTGGCGATGGAGTAGCGAGTTCATGGCTCGCGGCGTGAGCGGCCCGGGACACGATGCGTCGCGGGGAGCGTCGATTGAGATAGAGACTGCCTGAGGCCACGCGACGATGTGCGAGGCGGTGAGTTGGTTGACAACTCGACATGTCTCTGCCTCTCATCACCAAAGAGTGGGACCACCGTCGCTGGTTGGTTGGTTGSCTGGGCATTGGGCGAGGTGTTGACCAGGTCATCATTCAATGTTCGCAGCAAGAGGTGATTGCGCAGCGCGTTCTGGCCGGCTCAAGCCCCTTGACAGTACCATGTATATGCGAGTCCAACTTGGGTCCGGCGCCAACTTAATTCGGCCCGTCGTTCAAGTCCGCCGAAACGCCGGAGTGTTGTTTTGGAGCAAGAGCGCAAAACCAGGATTGGAGGACGCCGCGGTATGCAAGGCGTAATATGATCAGCACAAGCTGAGTTCTTCCGTACTTGGCGGCGTCGGCACCACTTCGCCGCCGCCAACCAGCCTAGCCCTGGCGTTTTGAACGTTGCCCTTCCGCGGCAGACCGGCGAGGAGAAAGAAAGGCTGCCGAGGACAAAGCGATACGGAACAAGACGCAAAACGGCCCAAGCTCGAACATGCGACGGAAAACTAAGAGCTTCTGGCCGAGGCTATGTAAGGAGAAGGGTCCATCTGCTTCCGGCCACATGTGCCCCCTTTATATAGCGAGAGTCCCGAATCTTCCTCCATCTGTTTCCCTTTCCCGATCCGGCATCTATTCCATCGACCCGGTCAAAGAGGCTGCTATGGATAGAGGCGTCTGGCTTGGCATTTTGACTATTCATTCAGCTCTCAACTGACCCTGTCATATGCGACATGGCTAGTGATGAGTTTGCTGGTGGCGCACAGTGTCCTCCCACGGCTTACGGTCCACCAGCACGGCCTTTCATATCCCAATAGCCAGCTCCTTGGTTGCGGCAGTACCTATCTCCTTTAACGCAATAGTAGTCCAAGCCATTCTGGTTGTTAGTGTTGGGAGACCAATAGATACCGCTTCCCTCATAGTGGCGAAGGTCGCACCACACGTTGACCGTATACTTCTTTGCCGTGTACGCAGTGTAGGCCGTGTTGTACCAGATGCAGAGTGTTTCTCCCGCATGGCCATTGCATTGGTAATTATTCCCCGTCGTCCAGGTTTGGCTCACGGAGAAGCCGCCGCTATACCATACATCAAAGTTAAAGCTAACCGAAACGCCGACCGTGTACGATTGGGAGTCTGATTGCCCGACGCCGCAGGAGTCTGCATCTTCACAATGGATTCTTGCCTGTACGCCCGTCCCCGTAGTCAGCAGAAATTCCTTCCTCAATGCTACTTACTCTTTGTGCGTATTATCTCGGTCATGCCACTTACACTGAGTTGGCTGTTGTAATAATTTTGATGTGGGCTGCCATCTCCGACCAACGAGATGTCATCGCCCCAGCCGCCGCAGGACAGCTGGCGCGCATCGAGCACGACAGGTTCAATTTCCTCGTTGGCCGCATTGGCAATGTCCCGTGGCCACTTGGATGTACCGCTGACGAAGTTCTCATATCCATGTGCGATTTCTGCCAAGGTTTGTCCCTTGTTGTCTCTTCTGGCGATCTTGAAGCAGTCCTCGGCGCGTTCGTTTAGTTTATGTTCTGCTGCGACTTCGCCCGGCATAGACACATCGCAGGTAATAAAGACCTCTTTCTTGTTGTACATGCGGGAGCAAATTATACCGCCCGAGATATCAGTGTTATCATGGATCTGATATGTCTTGGATCCGATAGTGATGTTGCCGTTGGTTTCGTTATCAAAAATGACCTCGATGGCGTTGCCGGCAAAGGAACCGCCCTTGAGCGTGTTAGAGCAAGACGATGCCAGAACCTTGGAAGCTCCTTTTGCTATAGCGGAGATGGTCTGTTCGGACGTGGTCAAATCGGCATGCATGTTGATAGTGACTTCAACTAGGTTCGACGGCGCCGCCAGGCCAACTTGCGGGCTCCATACCGCGAGAACGGCAAATAAAATAGAGTAAATCATTGCGCAATTTAAAAAGGGTGTCTTATATTTAGGGGTTTGCATATGCCGTTCCTGTCCCCTTTCCATCTTGAAAGCAATAACTAGAGTTCTTATAGTTGTCGTTCGGGTGTGTTATATTTGCCCGCTCTCCTCTAGTCTATGCCCTATCTATCGTGGATACTCTATTCATGCGTCATATTAATTAGATTTTTTTTAGTATTCTTCTGGAGCCTGAAGCTCGAACCCTTTGTATTCCCTCTGGAAACGGTGTGCGTGTGATCAACAGAAGCGTCTAGCATTGTAGCCTAGAGCTGATGACATGAAAGCGAGACCATTGCAATACCCTGGACGTAAAGGTGGGACTTAGGTGGGCCTGGAGTATGCATCATTTGATGGCCATAGCTGTGCTTATAACTCGGGGGGGGGGGAAACCAGGTAATGGAAAATAAATGCACTTTGCAAAGTAATCTACATTCTTAATTCCATACATCGTTCAAAGCTACCGTCACAAGACTCCTTAATCTCCCAACTGCTGTAGACTTTCAATCGATACGTGGCAAACGTAGAACCCAAAAGAGCCCGGGGCTTGCTAGGTGGCCCCTGCCACCGTGCAAACAAGGAAACACGAGACAACATCGCGCTATTCTCTCTAAATTTGGAGAATGTTAGGCAGCCGCCTTAGCAGCCTCTGTATGGGGGTAAGATAAGAGGGCCCTGAGGGTGGCTTTTGTGAGCTATTAGAAGGCTGTGATGTTGAAAGTCGGGCCGAACGGCAGCGAGGGAACGGGGGCGACGATTGAATTACCCGTAAGGGCTCGTAGGGCCGACCGATCCGGCAAAGCAGCTGCGGCCCTACGAGTATACGGCCCAGCCATACTAACCCACTCAGGTAATCCGTAGTTATTCCGCCATCTTGGCGGCTCACTCCCTACCCCGTATGGGCAAAGAGGCGGAGTGGAGTTTGCGGGGATCGGAACTTTTTCCCATCCAAGTTGGACTCCCTCGAGACCCACCAACGGGTTACTCCGTAGGCCGTACTCGGTACTCAACGCAGATTCCTTAATTACTGGCCCCGTAGCTGAGGATCTGCGACGACCCCACGGGGCATGTGGTCGATTTTGAGTGCTGCAATAAGTTATAACCATAAATCGCGCACTATCCCTCGCGCCTCACGTGGCATGACGTGGGGACGGAACCCCAGATGGTGGCAAAGGTTCTGTCCGTGCTTCACACTTGGAGATCTAGTCAGAATGGCTTTGAGGGATATTCGAAGCACGTCATGTAAAGGCCGAACATGGATATCTCCGAACTCGAATCTAAGGCTGAAGTGCTAGTGTAAAGTCACCTGGCCAGTATGTGGCATGTTAGGTCGCAAATAACGCGCTCTGATATGCCAAGTCATCTCTACAAAACAGACCTTCTTTTCATGAGCAAACTCATCTACCTAGATATTTTTATGCTAGTTTGCTTGAACCTGGTTATACGATCCCTATACCTGCCTTGTTATCATTAGCAGCACCCACGAGCAACATGGCCAACGTGAACACGAGCTGCCCGGTCTCCTCCGCTACGGAACACGCACTCGACCAAATAAACAAGAACGTCTCATGCGCCATTACTGCGAGCCAAACGGCTCCGGATCCGTGGATGTCCAGCTGTTGCTCTCCCAAGCCCGTACACGTCATCGGGGACTGCTGGCAGTGGTGCGAGGTCGACGGCACAGACCCCCGGTCGATTGAGCTCAGCTTTAGCAACTGCCTGCTGACACAAGGGCGCAACTTGAATACCTCCAATGGCCTCATGATCCGCGTGGTATCTGGAACAGCGGCATTGCACAACGGCGGGCCCTTCTCCGTGCAGGGCGCGGCATTGGCGGCCCTTGTCGGCGTCCTCTCACATTTGTTGTTCTGATAGGGGCATGGTTGAAGGGGATTACGGGCTGCAGTTTGCAGCGATGACCGGCGACGCGGATGAGTACATAGGCTTGTGCTCGGATCGTTTAAATTGGAGGACACATGCGGACAGATTATTACATGTAGAGGCTCAGGACTCGCGTTCGGCTGAGATGGTTGCATGAACCACATCCGATACTATCTTCTAGCGGCCTAGTAAACATAGCAAGACATATCGGTGAAGAAGTTGCTGCCGTGTTCTTGGGTGATGCCAGAGAGGAATCATCCGCGCTCTGCAGTGAGGATACTGCTACTGACTCCCCCGAGGATCTGTATCATGCCATGCGCCACTGTGCCTCGCCACTGCACCTTACCTGAGCCGTCGTGTCTGGCCCATGGCAAATATCACAGCCAGAATGTGTGGATCCCGGACTGTATCTCTTGGTTCAACTCCAGTCGTCTTCGCCTCTTCCGACGGAGGCGACTGAATTTCCGAGCCGGTTCGGCCAGCTGCCCAAGTTCCTAAAGTGTGTGCGCCTGTCGTAGAGCGCTGCGGCGGCAGAGAATGTGTAAGTTATAAGTACCGTTGACATGAGCTTTGGCGTTCGTTGACCATTTGAACAGCATACCAGTCGGTGGCGAGCTCACAGGTCGTTGGCGAAAGTGAAGTCCGCGAAGTCCGCTGTTCTGGACCGACAAATAGCCGCACTGTTGCTACTAAACCAGAAGCAGCTTTTGCAGGACAAAGGAGTTATCATATGTAAGAGAAAACCTCCATGGCCTGGGCTTCAAGGACATCGTTCGTCGTTGATGCTGTGGTGATGTACGCAAATTTCCAAGAAATACCCCCGGCTACTTGTCTGATGCAAAGAACGGGGTCTTTTTTTCCGGGACTTGCTAGATTAGACAGTGCTTATAATACTCAGGGTCGGCCAAGCCGTCGGGCGCTCGAGTGGTTGACTTGGCAATGCAGGGCTGGCATAAAGAGTCAGAGCATATTGCGACAAGGCCTCGGCCTCAGCGCGCCGATTTCAGCCAGGCTGCTTCCTCTCGACATGTGTATCACGGGGAGTCAATATTGCAAAATCTTGTCTCCTTGACTTCATCACCGCCGCTCCCCACGACAAGCGTCAGAAGAAGTCCAGTTCGTTCCAACAATGTCTATCAAGAACGCTGGAGGCTCACCCAGGGAACATTCCGACGACATGCAACTCAATTCGACGATCAATATCTTGATCGACAGAGGGTCATTTTGTGGCAGAGTCTTCGAGAAAGAAGCGGTCGATTTCGTAGCCGGCGTCCTCGAGGGACCTGAAGATAGTTCAGATGGCCTGCGTCAAACCGCTGTGGCTCTGGAACGCAGTGACGTGACGCGCTTCGGCCTGGGATGGACCTGGCGCAGCTGGGAGGGCAATGGCGTTATTGTTCAGAAAAAATGGTAATACACGACAATGGTGGAGTGTAAAATGTCAGATGTCAGAACACAGATTTGCGTCGCATCTGATTGCGCTCCACTGCACTCACTGTACTCACTGCCGCGCCGGCCATGGAACTCAATCATGGCCGTCCTCGGAAGTCGGAGATGACGGCGATCTCGTGCCCGGTCGAATGAGAGCTTCGTGGGCCGCAGTGTTTGGTGAGGCGAGCGTTAGCGCTCTGCCACCGCGTTGATCGCCGTTGAGCGGAGGACGGAGCGAGTGGGGATGGGGCTCAACAACTTGACGTAGAGGGCTGAGACAGCCTCGCCACGGGCGTAGCCGTCGCATGGCGTTAAAAGGGTTGGCACGAGCCGCCGAGCAGGCTGTTTGTGACGTTACGCTGTCGCAGTCTGAAATTGGCCAGATCTCGGCATCGCGTGTACAGAGATGGAGCAGAGGTTAGCTGTGGCCCCTGAAGCCGAACTCGTAGTTGATGAAGTTGACCGACATGTAATCGCCATAGCCAGCCAGCCGATACGTGTGGTGTGAAGGGACCTAGCCCGTCCATCTCCAGCTAGTCGCCTTCAAACGTGCCTACCCAGACACCGATATTGCGTCCTTGTACTCCGTAGCTGCTGTGGGTTTTGCTCAGCGGTCTGGCGGCACTCGCAAATGAAATTAAGCGCCAGATTTTGCTGAGGGCCCATAGTCCCAATCTCCTGTTTGGTCATGGTCCAGAAACAGGCACCGGCGTGGGCGAGGTCGACGTCGAGAAAGTAGCCGTACTGCTTGCTGACTACGTGTCTGATATTTCCAGGGCCCTGTAGCAGAGCCATGCCCTAGAAGGGGTCGGTATCGCGAGTACGGGACGATTCCATGTTCAAGCTGTCATCGGGGGCGCATGTAAAGTTGCCTATGTGGTGGGCCAGCTGTCTCATTTCCGCCCCCGACCCCTCCGGTAGGCTTTCCAAGCAGCTCACTGATTTCAAAAGGCCATCCTGCGCGGCTCTGGACCTATGCGGCCTATTCTCCCCATCGCTCGTAGAGAGCAGCTTTGTCGCCTGGCAGCTTTGTCGCCTGGCAGGGACTCCTAGCCAAAGCCAGAAACACTGGCTGACGACGGCATGTCGGATCAAAAGGAACTCTCGCGCCTCCCCCAGGGCGTCAGAGCCAACACGACGCTGCTTATGGCGGCCGGCGCGGCGCACCTGCTGTCGCGTGAAATCGGCTGCATCTGCTCGGCTTCAAGATGGGGCCCGCGGAGCTCGATGTGGCTGCCCGCTGGCCAGAATGGGCATCGACTCACTCATCGAAATCGAGTACGCAACTGGATGCAGCCGACGCTGGGCTGAGTTTACAGCGTTCGAGACTGTTCGCGGCCTGATAGCGTTGGGCAGCTTGGCGAGTTGGCGCAAGGAGTTGCTGGACAAGCATCAGGCTCGGGCCTGAAATATGCGGCCAGCCCATGAATGACCAACATGGCGTCCAGATTCATGTCCTGTTTACCTCGCGAGCCAATTTGAGCCGTGCCACGTCGGAAGCCGGCCGTAGTTGGACCAACAAGCGCGGCCGCAGAGTCAACCCCGGTGTCAGTGGATTTCGGATTCCACAACTCAGATTGCCAATTCTGTCGAGTCTTGGCCCGTCGCATCTTCGCTTTCTACCTCGACAGGCACGGCCGGTTACTTACATCGGTGCCATGCGGGAGGCGGGCATCACGACGAAGCTTCTTCGCTCCCGGCACAGACGCAACGTAGCAGCGGCTCTCGATTGCGCATCGCACGGGTAACAAACTTGATTCACTCTATAGCATGAGCCACGTCGGCCATGAATCACGAATGAAATGTCTCCCGTTGGCCGGGCTCGGTGCTCCACGCTGCAGCTCCTCTCCAAGTCGCGCGTGTTCTTCTCCCAACATCGACATCATGTTGGCCGCACACGTGACGTTCATGCCTGAAGAGGTCCAAACCGGGCGGGGTAGAAGCGTCTGTCTGCCTTGGCTGTCGAGAGACTGCCAACTTGGAACCTGAACGCATGTCGTTGCGTTTTGATGAGGCCCGCCAGTCCTTTGACGATCGTCAATACCGCCGCAGACGACGTCAGGTTAGCGCCAGTTCGTAAGTACTAAGAACCAGAGGGTTGTACGCCACAATTGTTGATCCCGCCGCGCCCCGCTGCCAATCTCACGTCACACATCCCTCGTGCAACAGCCGTTACCATGGCGTTGCCCCGAGATAACGTATGCTGAGTGCCTTGTGTTCCGTATGCCCTGCGGTGATGGGACTAATAGGCTCTCTGTAGGCTGCGCGTGGAAGTGCCGAGCTCAACTTGGAGGATGTGCTCGACATGACGGCCTTCAACCAGGTCCTCGGACTGGACGCTCCCGGCAACAATGCCTTCAGCTTATCCATCGTCCTCGACTTCTTTTCCCAGGCCGAGGATACCTTTCTCTCCATGGACGAAGCCCTGTGAGTTGCTTCCATCTGCGCCGTCCATCCGCGGCACACGTGTATTTGGCTCTGTTCTGCACCGGTACATAGTAGAGTTGCTGATCTGGGGATCCGGCTCCTCCGACTAGGCAACAGAGGGACCTCAACAGCCTTGCCTCGCTCGGCCACTACCTAAAAGGCTCATCCGCGGCCGTCGGCCTGATCAAGGTTCGAGATGGGTGCGGGAAGATAGAGCGCTTCGGGAAAAAGCAGAACGAGACGGGATTAGCAGAGCCGGACACCGAGGTATGTCTGCAGCGCATCGACGAGGTCCTCAGAACCACCAAAACCGACTATTACACTGCTGCAGGGGTGCTCAGGAAGTATTACGGGCAGGGCGACGAAGGCCAGCGGCAATGACTGGATGCGCAGCTACATCGGTTATCGTTGGGGTCATAATTTGTTCTAAATGTCTTTTTATTTCTTCAAAAGTTTTCAAAACCTATCTAGCATACTCTGTGCGAAGTGCACTCACTCTGCCAGCTTCCCCGCCGCTCCATCTCACAGAGCAGTTTCCAACTGGCGGCCAGACTCCACCCTGGACGGACCTTCTATGACAGCGCTGGGCGGCATAGGAGGCATAGGAGGATTGGACATCGCTGACGGCTTCTCTGCCTTGGCTTTGGACGAGATCATCTGGTCTCTAGTCCTGGCGACTTGGATTGCATAGTACAGCAATGCCAGCGCAATAGCGAGCAGGACAAGGTGCAGGACGCTGCTTCGGTCAGCACTCGCACTGCCGTCGGATTGAGGGATGCTGACCAGTACACCATGGCTATGATCCAAGTTGCCGACACGAAGCGACACTGCGACAGCTCGCTGCCGAATTCCACGCACTCGGGAGGCTTCCGCGTGCCCAAGATGGGAACGTACGCCGCCTGAAGCGCGATGCACGCAGCCCATGCCGCCAGGCAGGCAATGTGCCATGGCAGCAGGAGGGACAATGTGATGCACTTGATGCCGCTCACGTCGGAACGCGGTAGTTGTTGCTCGAGGCGGCTCATGCGAACCATGGTGAGAGTCGCTAGCGTGGGATTGACAATGATACTCAGCGAGGCCTGAGCGCCTTTGGTTAGAGATACGAAGCATACGGGGGAAAGCCCAAGAGCGAGCATACCAATGCAATCTCGATGCGCTGGACATGACGCCCTGCCGTCGGGAACGTGATGGAGGAGCGCCCAATGACGGCATCCTCGCTTTGGCCGCCGGTGTACGCCGGGATGGAGGCGGTCATCATGCCAATGTCGAGCAAGATGCCAAACATCCAGAGATATGTCGCCGCCCTGGCCGTGCGGAAGAGCAGGCTCCGCGTCTCGTAGAATCGCGCCCCATGCCTCATGTTCGGGGATTGAGCACGAACGCTCCAGGTGTCTGTGTTTGCGATGAGGACCCTGCCTTCGAATCACCGAGGATGCGGCAACACAATTGATTTGCCAGCCGGCGAGGAGCAACCCGTGGCCTGCGCCCTGGTGTGACCGTGCCGCTAGCAGGGAACACACGAGCTATTACTTTGCACAAGCTCTAGGCAACCACAGTGCTGAGACAACTGGGAGCACAGCCCCGGAAATTAACGCCTTGGCTCAGCCTCGGGCGGCGGTGATGTTCCACAGACGTTTGAAGCGGTTATGAAGTGTCTAAAGTTGCTGGTTGTTTCGCCCCGGGTTGAAGCACTCTTATTTGACTGAATGTGAACGCGTCTTGACCGTTGAGACTGACGGGAGACAAACTCCAAAGTACTCCGTAGGCGAGCGGGTGACTTCGATGGTGGGTGTGGCGCGGCTGGGTGAGCCAGGCAACTCTACGGAGTACTTGGAGGCGACAAGCAACGACATCTGCGCGCTTCAACAAGACGGCAAGACGAGCGGGGAAGAATATCGACTTCACAAAGTCGACCTAATCACTGTACCGGAGAGACGCGTCGGGGGATTGAGGGTATTTACCCAGCATCCAGTGGCGATTCTGTTAACCAAGAACTCCCAGCCGAAGCAGCGAAGGTTCAATTGTCCTGCTAGGTACTTCGTAGGTGGCCTGGGTGTCTCGAGTCAACGAGTAAGGTCCATTCGTTGGTACAGGTAACCATTCATTATTAAATAGGAGGTACGCCGGGTATTCCAACTAGCGATCAATCTATGTGTTGTTCTCGGCGTCGCGCACAAGCCAAGGTATGAAGGCACCCGCAGCGGAGGGATTTCTTCTGTATCAACGCTCAGAGCGTCAAGACGCACGGACTGCCCAGCGCTGTTGGAAACAGGTGTGAGGATGGACGAGAGCCTCTGCCCTCACCACTTCCGGCTCTGGCGCCTCAGGCAGCAATGCCTCAACCCCATCGTCGCATCGCATCAGAGTGCCGCACACCTACCATGCCTCAGGTCAACTACGATCTCGATAGGTCTATCGCCGCATTTTTTTCGAGCTCGGGAATATCCGCGACGAGGGAGCAATGCGACGAATTTGCCAGACGCGAGTTCGGGGGGGCGGTCCATCCTGTTTCGCTCCAGGGCATGGCCAGCTATACCGTGACGGCGGGTTCCAACAAGATCGTCCAGTTCCGAGAGCAGAACAACTCGCTGGATGAGGGGACGCTGGCGCTGGCCAGAGCGGCTCATCCAGAGGTCGTGGCTAGCTGTGCCTTTCATGGGCTTATCGGTGAATTGAGGTCGGATCCCGAGGCAAAGTCAGCACTCGCTATATACTCGATGAACAATCTGCCAGGAAACAACTTCATCTACTTACGCAGCTCTTTGGCGGCGAGTTTGCCACTCCATCTCGCTACCCTAGAAAGTCTGGCGAGGTTTGTTGATACCACCTATCTCTTCGCTTCAGGCCGGCTGACATGAGGAACAGGTTCTTTGCACAGTCTTGGCTGAGCGGGAGGCCAGCGGATCCAGCCCAAGTTTTGACCACTGTTAACGAATGCGCCGCCACGTTCCGCTACCTCTCTGATACCCTCCCCTCTCGCTTCAAGCCATATGTCACCCAAATACAAGGCATTCTTCCGATGCTCCGTTCCGGGGAGCATCCCGTGGTCCTCACCCACGGCGACCTCAACGAGATGAACATCTTGGTCGATCACGCAAGCGGCAAAATCACCGGAGTTGTTGACTGGGCGGAGGCGAGCTTCCATCCGTTCGGCTTCGCGCTTTACGCGCTGGATAATGCTCTCGGCAGTATGGGCCCTAACGGGTGGGAATACTTTGACAACGCCGACGACCTGAGGGACGAATTCTGGAGCACCTTTAGCAGGCTGGTCGGGGGGTTGTCCGAGTCTAGGATGGAATCTATTCGGCTAGCGAGAGTGGCTGGATTGCTCATCCGGTACGGCACCCCCTACGATAGGGGATTCGGGGGAATGGTAGGGGTCCGGGATCCGTCGGATGCTTCTCTTCGATATCTCGACGCACTTCTTTCGGACTGACGGGCCGGGCTACGCGGGCGGGTGAATAGTTTTGAGTGGGAAGGGCCAGGCAGCTGCCGCGTCTTCGATTTTTATTTGGGAGAGCATCTTTCAGCCCAGAAAGGCGGACCGAGAACGAATGAATGATAGTAGGCACGTGAAGAGCGATCTGAGATACTTCGTAGTGTCTGGAGAGCAGGCAATGTATGGCCCAGTCAGCACTCGGCACGGACGACCCCACCACGGCAACTAGAGACCGGTAGACAAAACTGGATTTTTTTTTTTGAAGGCTCGACATCGCGACCTCGATTTGCTGGTGCTTCAACATCACCACCTGCGCAACAAGATGGCGACACGAGCCCCCGCGCGGCAGCAGAAGGCGCAGAAGGCGCAGAAGCAGGGCAAAACGGAGATTCGCCAGCAGAAGCGCAAGAGAGACCAGGAGGACCTGCAGAAGCTCGAGGCTGCCGTCGCCGACCTGGTACGTGGGGAGTGAAGCCAGCGCAATGGCGTTGCGTCGCATTGCATCGCATTGCCTTTACTGACGACGACGTGCGCTCTTGATACAGGACCCCAAGTCGACCGAGCTGAAAACCTTTGCCGAACTTCCCTTGTCCCAGCCGACGACGTCGGGCCTCAAGGCGTCGCACTTCCAGACCCTGACCGACGTCCAGCAGCGCGCTATCCCGCTCGGACTCAAGCACAGCGACATTCTCGGCGCGGCCAAGACGGGCAGCGGAAAGACGCTGGCCTTTCTGGTGCCCGTGCTGGAGAGGCTCTATCGCGCGCAGTGGACAGAGTTCGACGGCCTCGGCGCGCTCATCATCTCCCCGACCCGCGAGCTCGCCGTCCAGATCTTCGAGGTCCTGCGCAAGATCGGGCGATATCATGCCTTTTCCGCCGGGCTGGTCATTGGCGGCAAGAGCCTCAAGGAGGAGGCGGAGCGGTTGTCTCGAATGAACATCCTCGTCTGCACCCCCGGCCGCATGCTGCAGCACCTGGACCAGACCGCCGGCTTCGACGCCGACAACCTGCAGGTGCTGGTGCTCGACGAGGCTGACCGAATCATGGACATGGGCTTCCAGTCTGCCGTGGACGCGCTGGTCGAGCATTTGCCCAAGACGCGACAGACGCTCATGTTCAGCGCGACCCAGAGCAAAAAGGTGTCCGATTTGGCCCGACTCAGCCTCAAGGACCCCGAATACGTTTCCGTGCACCAAGACGCGACGTCTGCGACCCCGACGAACCTACAACAACACTACATCACGACCCCTCTCCCCGACAAACTCGACACCCTGTACGGCTTCATCAAGTCGAACTTGAAGAGCAAGATCATCGTCTTCTTGAGCTCCGGCAAGCAGGTCCGCTTCGTCTACGAAAGCTTCCGTCACCTGCAGCCCGGTATCCCTCTGCTGCATCTCCACGGCCGGCAAAAACAGGTCGCGCGACTAGAGATTACCTCTCGATTTACGGCCGCCAAGCAGTCGTGCCTCTTTGCCACGGACGTCGTGGCCCGCGGCATCGACTTCCCTGCCGTCGACTGGGTCATCCAGGCCGACTGCCCCGAGGACGTGGACACCTACATTCACCGTGTGGGCCGGACAGCGCGGTACCAAAGCAACGGCCGTGCCGTCCTCTTCCTGGACCCCAGCGAGGAGGCGGGCATGATCAAGAGGCTGGAGTAAAAGAAGATCCCCATCCAACAGGTCCATGTCAAGGAAAAGAAGAAGAAGAGCATCAAGGATAGCCTACAAAATATGTGCTTTCAGAATCCGGATCTCAAGTACCTGGGACAAAAGGCCTTTATCAGTTATTCGCGGGCGATCCATCTGCAAAAGGACAAGGAGATTTTCAAGCTCAACAAGCTGGACCTGGACGGCTTCGCGGCGGGAATGGGACTGCCTGGAACGCCGCACATCAAGTTTCAAAAGGGCCAGGACATCAAGAAGATCAAGAATGCGCCGCGCGATGGCATGTCGAGCGGGTCCGAGTCGGACATGGACCTGGACGGAGACAAGCCGAAGAAGAGGAAGGGCGAGGTGCGGACCAAGTACGACAAGATGTTTGAGCGGCAGAACCAAGACGTCCTGTCAAGTCACTACTCCAAGCTCGTCCTCGACGCCGAGAAAGCAGCGGATGAAGGCGATGACAGCGACGACGATTTCCTGGCGGTCAAGAGGCGACTAAATGACGACGACCTGGACAACGAGTCCAAAAAGGCAAACCTCGGCTCCGTCAAGGTCCTCGACGGCCTGGGCGGCGACGAGCCGTACGTGATCGACTCGAAGCGCCGCGAAAAGGCGCTGCAGTCCAAGAAGAAGATGCTCAAGTTCAAGGGCAACCCGTCGAAGCTGGTGTTCGACGACGACGGCAACTCGCACGAAATCTACGAGCTGCAGGACGAGGCCGACTTCAAGCAGCAGGGCCCCGCTGACGAGCAGCGACAGAAGTTCGTTGAGAGCGAGTCGGCGCGCGTGCGCGAGGCGGACCTCGACGACAAGCAGCTCGCGCGGCAGAAGAAGCGCGAGAAGCGCGAGAAGCGCAAGGCCAGGGAGGCGCTCGAGCGGGACAGCGGCGCGTCGGATGGCGACGAGGCGCCGCGGCTGGCGGGCGCGGGTGACGGCGATGGCGACCCGCTGGCGCTGCTGCGGTCGCTGCCGGTGGCGGGCGCGGACGAGGACGGGGCGGAGCCGGAGCCGCCGCGGAAGAGGGCCCGGAAGTGGTTCGAGGACGCGTCCGACTACGAGAAGAGCGCGAAGAAGGCGAACAGGAACAAGAAGGGGGGCAGGGTGTTTGAGGTCACCGAGGAGCCGGAGACGCTGGAGGATCTGGAGGCGCTGGCGACGGGGCTGCTGGAGGGGTAGGGGCAGAGTGTCGATGGATATATACCCTTGGGTTCTCGTCAATACATATAGTCACGAGCGTGCAGATGCTGCAGAGTGCAAATGCATCAGAGTGCTGTGGCATGTCCATGGCAGGTCTGTTCCTGCTTCATTGCTATCTAAGTACACCGCATCTGTCGCTCAACCAAACGAACCCCCTGCGCCTCTACAAAAATACCAGTATCCTGCGAAAACAAGAATCCAGCCCACCACCATCAATCACATCTCGTCGCCCAGGGGCGAACACAACACACCGCTACTGCCACTCTTCCGCCCCCTCGGCCCGCGGGCCATCCATCTCGACATTGTGGCCGTACAGCCGCACGCGGTAGAAGCACGTGTGGTTCGCGGCGCCGTAGTTGCTCGTCGCGCGCACGACGACCTGGTCCGTGTCGGCGCCCAGGGCGACGAGCTCGCTGCTCAGGCGGTGGACGTGCACGCCGTCGTGCAGCGCGGCGCCCTCGTAGACGAAGCGGCCGATGAGGGCAAACTGCTCGGGCAGGTCCGCGGGCGTGTGGTCCCAGTCGTCGGCGGGCTCCGGGCCGGGGAAGGCGGCGGCGGCGAAGTCGCGGACGCGCTCGCGGACGGCGCGCTCGGCGATGACGGCGTAGACCTCGACGTCGCGCGGGCGCGCGCCGGGGTCCGTCGTCGCGCCGGGGAGGATGTGCTCGACGACGACGTGCTGCGGGACGACGCGGTGCGCGAGCTGGACCGAGAGCGCGGCGCCGTGCGGGTTGCGCCGGCGGTTGACGGCACGGGCGGCGCACCAGCAGTCGCCGGCGTCGGCCCAGGGCTCGAGCGCGGCGATGGGCGGCAGGGCCTTGCGGAGGCCGGTCCGGTGCGCGCCGGGCGCGTAGAAGCGCCGGTGGAAGGGGTCGTACGTCGCCGACGAGTGGCGCGCGTCGATGGTGGCGCCGGCGCCGACGGAGAAGTAGTTGACCTGGTGCTTGAGCTCGGCGTCCCAGTGCGCGTGGATCTTGCCCTGGGCCACGGCCTCGAGGTTGACGTCGGCGAAGGCGCGGCGCACGAGGCCGTTGACGAGGGACGTGACCTCGGCGCGGCTCATGCCGGGCGGGAGGTCGCGCGTCGCGAGGTGCACCGACTCGCGCACCAGCCTCTCGAGCCGCGGCTGCAGCTCGCTGAGCTCGGCGCGGATCTCGGCGCGCAGGGCCGCCACCTCGCTGTTGAGGTGCCGCAGGAACTCGTCGCGCGAGACGAGCAGGCCCTGGCGCTCGCTGTCCCGGAGCTGCGCCTGGAGGACCTTGCCGAGGCGCTCGTCGAACTCGCGCTGCGACCCGGCCGACTTGATCTGGTCGACGGCCGCGCCGATGGCCTGCTGCATCCTGGCCTCGTTCTGCCGGACCCACGTCTGCCAGAAGCCCGTGACTCGGCTGCCGAGCCTGTCTTCGGCTTCGCCGACGGTCAAGTTGAGCTTGGACGTGAAGGTCGGGTCCTTCATCAGGCGCGCGGCAATGGCCTTCCACTGCCGCTCCGACGTCACGTCGTACTCGCTGCCCGTTCTGGCAAAGGTCAAGACGGCGTCGTCCTCGTGGATCAGGTCTCTCAGGGCGTGATAAAACTCGGGCGCAACCACGGGCTTCCCGTCCTTGAGCTGCATGTGCACGACCTTGGGCACCACGGCCTCCAGTTTCTTGAGGGCCCCGTCGTGGAGTCTGCCGGCCTCTTCCAGCGACTGAAACGCCTGCTTCGTCTTCCTGAGGTAGTCGTCCAGCTTTGCATGGGTAGCGTCGTCGTCCATCTCCCACGTCAGGTCGTCGCCCCAGCTCGAAGACGGCCACGAGAGGCGCGGCATGTATCCGCCAATCTTGCCCTTGATGTCGCCCAGCGCGGGCCACGAGGAGCCGCGGGCCGCGGGGTCCCAGATATCGTCCGCTGCGGCGTACCTGGAACTGGTGTATGCTGCACTCATGAGAGCTAGCGCCAGAACGAGGGAGACGATGCTGGCAAGTACATAAGGTACTTCCCGCAATGCGTGTGTCGTGAATTGTCGCGTTCCAGAAGGGAAGAGGGATACAAAGACGCCCGCGAGCCACCCCCAGATAGCCACGACGATCCAGGCCGTAGCCTTGACGTACGTCCAGGGGTTGAGCAGTTGCCACCAGTTAATAGCTGGTGCTTCTTCCAGCTCATCGTCAGTCTCGTCATCTTGGTCCCTTCTCCGCAGAAGCGGGGACACGAGAGAGCCGAGCCAAGCCCACCGATGCTGTGGTACGTCCGGCCCATTCTCTGTCTCCTGCTCGCGCTCGCCTTGTCCCGGCTCGCCTGCCGCCGTGTTCCTTTGGGCGGCTGTGTGGTTTGTCGTCAAGTTTGGTAGAAGCGGAGGTCTGTTTGCGAACAGGCGGTTTGTGGCAGTCGCTCTGGTCGCTCCACTAGCCCATCGCCCAGACTCTGAGCCGCTCTCATCTCCAGAGTCGTCCTCCTCCAACCCTCCCCGCCTGGCGTTGCTGGCCCCGGCCGACTGCTTTCCTGCTGCTTGCCGACCCCGTCGTTGCCGTGTCGACTGCTGCTCCTCTGTAGCCGCAGAGGCAGATTCCTGATGTGTTCTGCCCTCCGACTCTAGCCGGCTGGCCGGCGCCGCCCGAGTCCTGCGGGCCCGGGAGTTGCCCCTCGCGCCTGCTTGGCCGCGTCTGGGGGCGGGAGCGTTTGTGCTGATATCGTGCCGAAGTTTTATGGGCTTGACGGTTTGATCGTCCTCGCTCTCTGCAGCCTCGGCCTCTTCTTGGGCAGCTCGGCCCCGTTGCCGAGGGGGGGGGTTCTCCACGACGGGTTTGGTGGGTCGTGGTTTGCTGGCGCGTGTCGTTGGGACGGTGGGCTGTGCTTATGCTTCGTCGTCAGAAGAGGTCTCTTCTGCTAAATCCTGCAGCCGGCGAGGCTTCCTGCGGCTGGAAGCACGGGTCTTGGGGCTGGCCGAGACGGCATCAACCTTGGCAGTCGTGCGGCGCGTTGAAGGCGGCGGCATACTTCCGGGTGTCGATCCTATCGTTGCATCCACGTAGTAGTCGCTCTCCATGCCAAAGCTGCGGGCATCGTCGGCCTCGCTTCCGTCGGGGCCCTGACCTCCCAGGTTGAACATGTTGCGAATCACCTGCATGGGGCCGCGGGCTGCCGTTCCAACGTTGGCTGCATGCGATTAGGGGGGTGCTCGTCCGTTTGCCGGGGAGTACTCACAGACAGCCTCCGAGGTACCGGCCAGCTCATCCTCATCCGGGTCGACGCTTTGTGGCGGCGCTTGAGCCGCGGCAGCGCCATCGTCGTGCTCTTCCTCTTCGTCATGCCTGACTAGGGCACTCCGCACAGCGGTGCTCAGGTCAAGCACCTGGCCGCGCTGCAGCCCCCGCCCTGGTCGCGAAGGCACCGGCTCTGCCGCGGCGCCATACGCGTACTGCCGCCGTGAGCTGGGGGTGCCCTGGAGCGGAGGCAGGTTTGGTTTCTGAAAGCCGCTACGCGAAGATGGCGTGTTGTCTGGCTCGTGGCTAGCAACCCTGGCGGCTCGCCGTCGTCCTGCGACTGTAGGTGGCATTGCGAGGTGGTTGGGGGGTTGGAGTTTGGGGCGAGGGGTTGCGCTTGAGAGAGTATGAGAGAATATGAGTTGCGGCGAGAGAAGTGAGAATTTTCCGTCGGGGGTGTCGCAAGTTGTCTCGACGGATATACGTTTTCTGGGCGAGTTGAGATGGAAATAGCCCCATTCGCCTCTCTGGTATCCTCCGGTATCCGAAGGTAAACAGTGCAATGCCCAGGGTACGATCCAAGCTCGAGGCGGTCCTTTGTTCGGTGAAACCGGCCGTCAACCTCCCTGCAGCGGCGAGTTGTCCAAGTTGTGCTGGTCAACAAAGGGCATGATGGGGGCTCCCTTGGCTGAGAAGCATGCTGAGAGCGAATACGGATGAGGTACAGATACGGGGCGGCGGAGTACGGCGCAAGAGTTGCCCAATCGCGCAGACGGTTGCTTCCAGCAGGCGGCTACTTGTCGGAGAAGCCCAAGGACAGGCAAAGGACAGCAGGCGCTCGTTTGCGGTGGTACTGAGTCTCACGGAACCCGGGCTTGTTTTGTTGGCGATGAAGGTACACGCGACGAACGGTCGTGTCGCGCGCCGAGGTTTAGGCGGCGCAAACGATGCACCGGGGAGGTGGTCACGTGCTGACGCCATACCCTGGCCTTTGTTACAATAGACAATAGACGCAGCACCTCGATCTCGTTCACAATGGATTCAACAGACATGTCAAGCCGTGGCGCGTGGCCGGCCGACCCTCAGTTGAACAGTAGAATATTTCCACGCCGAGTGTCACCCTCTGCTGCACCCTCTCTTGGAGCGCCGAGATGCCACTTCACCGGGACCCTTCAAGATGCACCCAGGCTTCGACCGTGCAGCAACGGGGTGGCGCGACAATCAGAATAAGTGCACACAAGTCTTGCAGTCCTCATCCAATGGCTTCAGGTTGCCCTGTTGGCACGCGGCCCACCGTGCCCCTCGACGCACCAATAGCTAGGGAATGCAAGCCACCCTAGACGGCAATGTTGCGCAGGTGGAACGACGTGTTACACACAGCTGCTGCCATCACAAACTATACTCAGGCAGCCACGGACGAGCTCCATCGCAGCCTCTGTCCCCCACCGCCGTTTCTCAAACCCGAGATCGTCATCCCATAGTTCGAAGTCGCAGCAGGGCTAATAATAGCCAGGGACTGGATCCCGATAAAAACCTCACACTAAGCATTGACGGAGGACCTCTGCAGCTCGCCGGCCCACGTGTGGCACTGTAATGATATTATCCGTAGCCTGTAGCGCACTGGCGAATCTGCCGCTTCCCGGTCGTGTAATCATCTGGCGACTCTGCCTTCTTTCTCCATCCATCCATCTTGCTTCCCCTTTGACCCCCTCTCGGATTTCAATTCATCTCCTCCTCAACAACGCCCAAGCTGCACCGCACTCTGCTGCCTCGTCGTCGCGGATACTTTGCGGTAGCTGCACCGTCAACGCTTCGCGCACACTCGTACGCACGGAGCTCTCCCACTATTATTGCTGCCCCTCCCCCTCACCAACACAGCTCAATTCGCTACCCCGCCAAAAGCCTCCCAGCCTCATCCCTTCTCTCCTTTCAACAATACCGCAACTCTTCAAGTCAACGCACAATGGCTGTGGGAACGGTTCTCGTCACCGGGTACGACATGACATTCCCCTGCCATGACTCGCTTGCGATGCGGCCCTCCTGCTAACGTCCCCCAAGTGGCACGGGCTACATTGGCTCCTTCACCACCCTCGCGCTGCTCGAGCACGGCTACGATGTCGTCATTGTCGTCAGCCTCTACAACTCGTCCAAGGTCGCCGTCGACCGCATCGAGCTGCTCAGCGGCCGCCGGCCCGACTTTTACCAGGTCGACGTGACCGACGAAAAGGCCCTTGACGACGTGTTTGCCAAGCACCCGGCAATTGACAGCGTCATTCACTTCGCCGCCCTCAAGGTGAGTCGCCCGCTTCCCTCTCCCTGGGGAGACACGCAGCTAACATGGCGTTCGAATTTCTAGGCCGTCGGCGAGTCGGGCGAGATCCCCCTCGAGTACTACCGCGTCAACGTCGGCGGCAGCATCGCCCTCCTGCGGTCCATGGAGCGCAACAACGTCACCAACATCGTCTTCTCCTCGTCGGCCACCGTCTACGGCGACGCAACGCGCTTCCCCAACATGATCCCCATCCCCGAGCACTGCCCTATCGGCCCCACCAACACCTACGGCCGCACCAAGTCGATGATCGAGGACGTCATCACCGACTGCGTCAACGCCCAGCGCAGCAACCTCAAGAAGGCCGGCAAGCCCTTCGAGCAGTGGAACGGCGCCCTGCTGCGCTACTTTAACCCATGCGGCGCCCACCCCAGCGGCATCATGGGCGAGGACCCCCAGGGCGTGCCCTACAACCTGCTGCCCCTGCTGGGCAAGGTGGCGACGGGCGACCGCGAGAAGCTGCTGGTCTTTGGCGAGGGTGAGCCGATACCACGTTCATCATAGGTTGAAACAGTCCTTTACTGACCCCCCGTAATAGACTACGCCTCTCGCGACGGAACTGCCATCCGCGACTACATCCACGTTGTCGACCTGGCAAAGGGCCACCTCGTCGCCCTCAACTACCTCCGCGAGAACAAGCCCGGCGTCAAGGCCTGGAACCTGGGCTCCGGCCGCGGCAGCACCGTCTTCGAGATGATCAAGGCGTTCAGCGCCGTCGTTGGCCGCGACCTCAAGTACGAGGTCGTTGCCCGCCGACAGGGCGACGTGCTGGACCTGACTGCCAACCCGTCGCTGGCCAACGAGGAGCTCAAGTGGAAGACGGAGCTCACCATGGAAAAGGCCTGCGAGGACCTGTGGCGATGGGTGGACAACAACCCCCAAGGCTACCGACAGGAGCCCCCGGCGGAGCTGCTGGCGGCGATCAAGTCCAAGGCCTAGGTGGGCGTGGACAATGAGCCGGAAAGGGATTGCAAAGGGCGGAAATTGGATTTGGATAGCAGAAACCCTATAGACATGACTAGAGACTTTGGAACGCTACTGATCTGCGACGACAAAAGTTCAAGAAATGTCCATTGATGAATCTAATCGCAGTTGATGAGCAGCTTGCCCGTTGTCTTCCTGCTCTCAATGTCCGAGTGTGCCCTGGCGGCATCTTTGAGGGGGTAGACTTGGTGGATGGCGACGTTGACGTTGCCTGAGGCGACGAGGTCGAAGAGCGCCGACGTGTACCTTTCCAGGTCCTTGCGCTCGGCGACGTAGCCGTTGACGACGGGGCGCATGAGCTTGACGTTTTTGGGGCCGAGCTGCAGGATGTTGACCGGGGGGACCGCGCCGGACTGAGGGTATCGTCAGCATGATAATGATACAGATCTCTAGGCATCGTGGCAGAGTCAAGAGCTGAGCTTACCGCGTTGCCAAAGGAAATGAGATGGCCCTTCATGGCAATCATCTGCAGATCCGCGTCAAACGTGGCCTTGCCCACGCCGTCGAAGATGACGTCGACGCCGTGCCCGCCCGTAATGTCCTTGACCTTGGCTACGACGTCGTCGTTGCGCGAGTCGATGGTCCACTCAGCGCCGTTCTTGCGCGCCAGCTCGCACTTCTCCTTGGACCCGGCCGTGCCGATGACCTTTGCGCCGACGCTGCGCAGCATCTGCACGAGCAGCAGGCCGACGCCCCCGGCGGCTGCGTGCACGAGTGCCCACTGCCCGGGCTGCACGTCGCCCGCCTCGTGGATAAAGGTCCACGCCGTGAGGCCCTGCAGCAGCACGGCGGCGGCCTGCTGGTCGGAGATGGAGTCCGGGATGACGACGGCCTTGGCGGCGTCAACGGCGGCGTACTGCGCATAGGCGCCCGCCCCGGGGCCGGTCATGTACACGACGCGCGTGCCCGGCTGGAGGTCGGTGACGGAGGCGTGCGCGGCGACGACCTCGCCGGCCCCCTCGCGCCCGAGCGTCAGCGGGAAGTGCGGCGACGGGTAGAGGCCGGTGCGGAAGTACGTGTCGATGAAGTTGACGCCGGCGAAGCGGTTGCGCACGAGGACCTGGCCGGGGCCCAGCGTGGGCACGGGGATGGCCTTGTGCTCGAGGACCTCGACGCCGCCGTTTCTGGCGATCTGGACGGCGTTCATGGTGCTGGGCACGGGGGCCATGGTGCTGGGCTTTCGGAGCTGCTGCTGCTGTTGAAGCTGTGAGAGTGGTGATGCGCGAGCGGGCAGAGACGGAGAGCTTCGACGATGAGGGGACACTCCGGCGCAAGATGCGTGACGTCCGATGGCTGGCACGGAACAAATGGGCGATACGTGGCAAATGGACGCTGTAAACAGTGAGCGCAAAGATGGAGATGCGAGGAGTAGCGCCATGAGGGGGGACGGGGTAAAGGTGATGAGGCAACCACAACCAACGATCAAACGTGGGGTTCCGCGACACCATTAATAATGCGCGGATGACATCCGACTTGCAGGCTCTGGTGGAGCTCAAACGTCCTTCAAACGTCCTTTGGTTTGGAGGCACCCGGGTAGATCCGAGAGCACCCTTTTGAACGCCAGTGCCACAAGTTGGGCGTCCGGTGCAAGCCATCAGACGGGCCGTCGACGGTTGGCGCACCAGTCCACGGTGGTCCGGAGGTGGCTTGAGGGTTGAACTTCGGCACCCTTCTTTCTTGCTGCCGTCACTCCGAAATACACCTCCCTCTCTTCGACAACGTCTTTGATTTTACACGTCTCGTTCAAGATCCTTGCAAACCGAATCGGAATCGGTGCTGCAGGAGCTCCGTGGCGTCTTCCTCTTGGGCGACCAGTTCCGTCGCCGTATCAGCCAACTCCTCCCTCCCCAAGCAAGTCTTTGCGAAAATCTTGGTCTGTCGTGGGGCGGGTCGTAAGTTCTTTCATCTTTTTGCTGTGCTCGTCTCGTTGGCATCTGCGGCGGTGTCCCTGGGAGTAAAGATGGAGACGAGACCTTGCTACGGGATGTCATCATCAGCAACGCTCTCGTCCAGTTTGACTTTGGCCAGAGGTATGGGGGACTGATTGGACCATGAGTTGGCGAATGCCATGAAGCGCTTGATTGCATTGAATGCGTCAAAGTCCTCTTCAGAATACCCACAGCTAGACGGATGGTTGGCGGACCCTTCGTGCGCAGACTGCGTACAAACCCAACTTCCGCAACGCAGTGATACAAGGCCGCAGGGTTTAGGTCGTTTGTGCCTCGGAACATGTTGCAAGACCACAGCGGGAAGGACAGTAATGGAAAGAACGCTAGGAGATACAAAGGAGAAACGGATCTTCGCCAGAATGGATGGGAAGCAGAGTCGGATCTGCACCATCAGGGAAACGCACGCACCAAGAGTATCCATCATAGAAGTCCGCATTTGCATTACGGTTTAAGGAAATCCGATGGAGAGCTTTCGGACGAACAATCCCTAGACATCAGATCAGTACGATATAGGCATAGCATGGACTTGGACCTCTTCGAAAGGGCTCACCTTCACCCAACGAGATTGAGGAAAGGGACGATCCCATCGTTCTCGCCGATCAAAAATTCCTGCCTTCGATCTCCGACATCACAAAAAGGCGTAGAAGGTAGGAAATGGGTTTCTACATTGCAATACACTCCCCCCATTGAGCTCCCTAGCCTTTCTCAGCTCCTTGTATGTCCGTATTCTGGGTTGACAAGATTACCTCAGTACCTGCAGGCCCCATGCATTTCTTTGGGTGGAGATGTCTCTCGTCGTCCCGTGCGACATCTCGCCCAAGATAGAAATGATTGTCCTTCAGCTTCGAGCTGTTTCCGCATTATCCAATCAATATCTCAGAAGTGTCTCGGCAAAGCCCAGGATCAACCATCGGCAATTTTCCTGTTGCCAGCCCGTCCTCCGAAAGACTCGTTGTCTCAGACCGGCAAAGGTTCGATTCGATACATTACACTTGGCTGAAAGAGAGTGGGTTGAGGATCCAGGACCTGCTGGCTTCTTACACATAGCTCAGGCCTCTCCTGGCGTACGTGAATCGTAAGACGGGAGACTAGACACTTGTCTAAGACAAGCCTTGATATTGGACGGCAATGAATTTCTATGGGCGAGGGATCCGAGGTGGGAATGTAGCTTTGCTCTTACTCAAAACTTCATTTTTCATTTGGTAAAGTATTATGTGTCATATATTATCTCCGAAATTAACTGTTTTATTTTTCTGATACAGTGGCTCATCGCCGTGTCATCCCGTATCTCGGGTAGCCCACAAATGTGCGGCCTCTCGTCGTAAATTCGCCCGAAAGCCATCTGATGTCTATGAAGTACGTAGAGGCTACTTTGTAGACCTGTCTGGAGCGGAAACGACAGCCGGCCGAATTGAGAAGCATTTTCTTTGGCAGCAATCAAGGAAGCATCCAAGAAGGTTACATCCTCGTTCGTGGGTATACGGCCAGAACCATTGGTCCTCACGTAATATTTCAGCCAGCCTCTCAAACAAAACATTTTAGCTTCCGCCTCCCGTCAAAGTACCCGTGTGTCTGATCTTACAACTCATTGCGACAAATCACCAGCAGGTGAGACAAGTTTTATGTAGAATCATACATTCACTTGAGCGGTGTGCACCGACTCGAAGGGCCTCCAACAATTTTAGCCTTTCACTTGCGGGCCGAATTCCCATGCTTGTTTCAGTCATGCACTTGATAAGTGATTGAGACAGACAAGCGAATGAGAGGTCAAATACAATAGCTAACTGAAACAATACAGCCAGCCACAAACGTCTCCACAGCAGTAACTGGCGATGGGAGCGACTTACTTCGCAAAGCCCAGGGGCCTGCTGAAGATATATTGCATGCTTGATTCCGTGCTCCAGACGCTGCAAAAACATTCGTTCTTCACATCTACATTCAACTCTTTTATTCGAAAAGCACATTAACATGAAGGTCACGGCATTCCTCCTCGCTGCTCTCGCCGGGGTAGCTGTAGCGGTAAGCAAACAGCAACACAAAGGTCGAGCGTTCTCGCTGATTACGTTGGCGAAATGCTCCCTCATGATTGCCGAATCTAATATCTGGCGGGACGCTGACGCGACAATATAGGATTATAACTCAGTGAGTGGCTCTCGCCTCCCGCTATGAGCTTGAAGTGTTGCCGGTATGCTGAGGCTACTCGCCATAGTTCAGAGAATGTTACATGAGATGTCTCGGACTGCCTCTTGACTGCTTGGTAAGTGGCTTTCGCCAGTAGATATGGACTATGGGTATTTCGAGTACCAGCGGCATGCTGACTGTCTTGAAAATGCAGGACACGTGTTTGCGCAACGTAAGTGGCTTTCACCTTGTGAGGGGAAGCGTGATTGCTACGGAATGCGGGCCATTGACACGCACAGGATGGAGCACCGCCGCAGTGAAGGTCGATTGGGCTACTGGTTGCTGGAAGAAGCTGCCGGTCGTTGTATGGAGTTCTCCGMAGGAGTTTAAGCTCGGCCGACCGTTAGCGGGTTTCTGTCGCTGCTCTTTTGTCTTTAGTCTCATGCTGGGGCTTTCGATGCTCGAGTCGCGCAATAGAGGGCACTGTTCTGTCCATGAGCTCATCCTGCAACATTGCAAACTTTGTCAAAATGGTTTGAACTCGTGAGGTCGAATGAATTCTACCGCCTTCCTAAACAGTGAGTTTGGAAAGGACCACCCAGTATGCGCCAAAACACGATGCTCAACGTAGTCGCCATCAATGTTGACGATGGTACCTGCGATACTAGCTTTCCCATGCACCTCCCGGTCGCCCTGCGCCTATGCTTAATGAATCCCGTTGTAGGTCCTGGCTGCCTCGAGCTAGCGAACTCGGCTCCATGCGGCGTGACCGACGCGGCTTGTGGCCGCCATAATCGGGTCTCCCAGGTGGCCGCTCTGCCTCTGCCTCTGCGGCAGGGGTGATGCTTATGGTCGGTTTGGTGACACAATTCAGTTGCTTGACGACAATTCTACCTGGAGCCTGCGTACGATGGATTGTGTTGGTCTCGAAACGAGTAATGTCTCAAGCCGAGGAACACTTGCCCCTTGACGTATTATTTGTTACATTCAGAAATCTACGCCTATACACACAACTACCAGCTGCATCTGCCGGAGTGCGCATTCCACTTTTGTCTAGCCCATTTTGCCCACGCTTTACGCCCAATAAAGCTTGCTTTAACCGTACTCCTAGAGGGTGGACTGAGCGATTGTCTTGGACGTTTCGGTTGGGTCGGGCCTTCGCTGAAGTCCGGTGTGAAGCTTGACGCAAAATCCAAGGACGGGTCATCGTGGTCCAATGCCGTCGATCCTTGACTCTGGTTCTGGAATCGCCCTCCATATATTAACGTTAACGTCCTGGTGGTCGCTGGGGTCCGCCCCGAAGTCGTTAGAAAACAAGCGGCGCCGCTCCAGAAACCGATATTTGCATAGCTATGTCGCGCTCAGCTCACTCGACTTGGGCCACATCTATCCAATTTCCAATCGACCGTGTCAGGCACTCAACCACGTTCATAACGCATCGGCAGTCACCAGACGATCTATAGTCGAGCCGGTTACACAGCCCGTGGCAACAGCATTGAAGGAGTCAGGAACACTTGAAAGACTTGACCATAGCTGGTTTAACTGGAATCAACAATGGTCGAGGACGAATATATGCAGGCTCTGTCAATTCTAGATCGAGGAGGATGAATCAGTGCTCGCGAGTATGTTTCTTCTCTCACAGTCAACATAATAGGAAGCGCGCTTTTCCTGGGCTCGTCCAACTTCAGTTCTTGACAATAGTCGTGCATCCACTCCATTCCGCTTCCGACGAGACCGCACATTCAACGAAGAGATAGGAACTACATTTCACATGTGTTTCCAAAGTTGCTACATTAGCAAAAGTCGCCAAGTTCCCTACTTCCACAACAGATGCTATTCTTTTAAGCTCTTTCCGATATCCCCAAACTTCCTCACCACAATAAATTATTGCTTAATATCTTCGAAGAAATACTTGTCAGGGTAGAAAGTATGCGTCTCCCGCCGAACCTTGACTTGGATCGGCTGTCCAACCCTGTACATGCCGGTGGTTTCTGGTAGACATGCGAAAAGGAAGAGGGTTCTCCAGAGTTGTACTGGCTCTAATCGCAGGATTTGCGACTACCGCCCTGGAGCGGTCATGGGCCTCGAGAACAGCCCGGTAGATGCGATCCCGACCGAACTCGAGTCTGCCGGGACTACGGAGTAATGGATGCCCAGATAGAAGAGCGACAGAGAACCAAAATCGACTCACGCGCCGCACCGMCGGATTTGGCATCACGGATTTGGTACGGAGCATCATGGACGACATACACAGACAATCACCCTTTGGCAGAATCGAGGGCAGGCGGGCAAAAAAAAAACAGGCGGGTGGAAAAAAAAAAGGGGGGGTAAAAA
>LFRF01000006.1:200540-219106 GCA_001189435.1 Tolypocladium ophioglossoides CBS 100239 | reverse complement strand
CTGTCAACGCGGTCTTTCTGTCTTCCCCGCCAAAGTACAAGCGATGGTTGGGGAGCAGCACGACCACGCAGAAAGACTTACATGGCAAACGGCTAAAACCTGCCATCAAGAACATCATGAGTTTGACCCGCGAGGAGGCGAGATCTGCGCGGTCCTCGGGTAACGACCATGTCTTCATCTCTGTGGCTCCATCTCCGTGGCTCACTCTTCGTCTAATATCCTTCCGTGCATTTGTTTTTGATCATCAGGGTTACCGTGATCTGAGTGATCCGCCTTGACAAATTGATCTTCTGAACCGACTTTTTGCCAGAGGTGATGTTCCACATTCTCTTTAAGCCATTTCGCCTCCGCAGGATGTTCCTTGAGAAATTCTCTATCACTTTCTGGAATCCTCATGTTATAACGAAGCCTTGCTCGAATTAATTCGCGTCGGGTCGTCGTATCGAGTGGTAGAGGCACTACTTTCGGCAAGCCTTCACTTTTTTGCGGAGCAAATGGATACTCCTTGAGTTTCGCTTGCAAGGCTGGTGGCATGGCTCGTTGAATCCGGGTACTTGGGGATTGACGTTAGTCTGATCATGTCCCAAAGGCAAGGAAACAAAGGTGGTTGGGAGAGGATTCTAACAATGATTCCCCATTCCACCGGTACCATGATATCGGCACATTAACAGTAGTTGGAGGGCCATGGTCGAGGAGGAAGTAGCAGCGTTGGTTGTCGTAGCCAAAATTAGCGCGGTATGTGTACCATCGGTCTTGGGTAGAATCGAAATCACGATSCCACTGGTGCTGGCAGATCAAATTTTTCATGAGTCTACATCTTTCGTGATATTCATCCCCTGGCACAAGGTGCGTTTTTGTCTGAACAAGTATTCGAATCGGGGTAGTGGAATGTTCGATCTGCGACATGGTTGGGGAGGTGCAGGCGGTCTTACAATCAGGGCGGGAGCTCCTCCATATTAATAATTGTGAGATTTTCGGAACATTGTTTCGCCGAGACTCCTACTCGTCTGAATCGCTTGATTCGTCCGTATCGGGTGGCGTTGGAAGTTGTGCACAATCCACGCACCTTTCTGTCATATCCTCTGTGTCATGTATCACCCCCGGCTCATAATTAGCACAATTCTGCGAGCCTTCTTCATTCGGACCTGGATGTGCTTCACTCCAGTCATCGCAAGCATAAAAGCACTTGAACGTGAGGTGTTGGCAGCCCCATCTCCACCAAACTTCCGTGCACATGACGGCTAACTAATGTCAAATATTAATCAGCTCAGTATTCATAATTTTCTTAAACAGGAAGAGGCGCATCTTACAATGAAGGAGCAGCGATCGCCGCTCGAAACGGCCTGGTTTTGAGGAAAGGATGTCCCTTCGATACTTGCAGGCTCGGTTTTGAGAGACGAGGGTTTATGGAACATAATTACCAGGCTGGTTTTATATATGATTTGTCTCTCTCACCGCTCGAGTGAGCTTGGCGCATTCCCGGCCTTATTACAAATTGCTCAATCGCACGGACGTGCAGGCATTTACCTCGTGAGCTTCTTGGCTTGCCAGTCATGCGATGCCAGCTCCTCAGCACGGGCATTTGTGCTAGTATTTGCACTTTAGTGTGGGGTACTTCGTATCACTATGATATGACGATGCAATTGACTTGGAAAGACTCTTGTGCCTATTTAAATGAGTGTGAAGAATAATTCCTATTTATCTCRTGTCATGGTAACGCGTGAGAAGGTGAGATAATTGACTGGTAAAGACTCTTGATTTCTAGCTAAATGAGTGGAAAAGAGCTTCCTTTTATCTGTGCCGTTGAGGCCTGTGATGCCTTGTAATCCAACGTTGGCTGCGTGTTAGTCGTGTTGGTGGCGTTAGACTTCGCGATTGAGGCGTTTACAGCTTCAATTGAGTCCCGAGTCATCAATGCAACGAGGCTTCATTCATCAATGGAAGAAGGCAACGAGGCGTGATTCCTGAATGCACACACCGAGTCATCAATGTGATGTGGCGGTTGTGCGGTGGATGTGACACATGGGGACTATGATACGCGATTAAACGGCCATTAATCGTTTAGAGGCGTTAGGAGCGTATTAGGGGCCTTGGACTTCGAGACTAAGGCCTTTATAGTAGATAAAACACGGAGAAATATTGCACTAAGAGCCAAGAGCAAAGGGACGAGAGATCGAAGTAGATAGGCAAGGCCTGCTTAGAAAAGAAGTAGAAAACAGGATAAAGAGAATAAAGATAAGGCGGGTAAGCACATTCCAACGTTCTCTTATTCACCTTTTGCGATTTGGAAGGAACGCGTTAGTTACAATTAAAGAATGATGATCCAAAAAAAAGTCTTCAAACAGGCAGGCACTCACCCCAGGCATGGAATTTGGATCCGAAGCCATAACAGCGATGTGACCGTGACCTCCGCCAATGCTCCACTGAGCTGCGCAGGCATCTCCTTCACCGGCGGTGATGCAGCAGTGGGCGTCAGCAATATCACGACGTGATGTGAGAGCGGCACTACTGCAACCGCTTTCGTTAAATACCCAGACCGCAATGACACACTCTACCGTGCTATAGAGCGGGCTGTCTGATATACAGCAAAAGTCGTCCGCCCGCACTGCATGCGCACGTTCTCAGGAGTGGCTAATGCAGAACTTATTAATACGGGTGACGGCCGAGGTCAGAAGTACGGCAAGGCAGATGCCGTGAAATTGGTGTTAAGAGGGTCTCCCAGTTCGAAAGATGCGATGGAGGATATATTAAAACGACAAACGAGGGAGAAAATGTAGATCTGTACTACTTGCTGCTTCTGTCGATCGACTCAGATGGAAATTGCTTACCTTTGTATCTTTAGACAAGGGAATAGAGGAAACACTATACAAAGTTGAGTGGATAATGTTGTTGGTCCGTAGGTGTTGTCAAATGGGTCTAGCCTAAAGATAAGGTGCAAGGATCAAGGAGGAGCCATCGACGTAATTTGGACAGAGATTGAGACTTGCAGCTGCAGTGCAACGCTGCCCCTCGGAGGGTCCGCTCTAATATGATCGATCCTACATTGCTCACCTCTGCATACTAGTCTGATGTGAAGTATGGTCGGCGGGAAGAGCGAAATGTAGACCGATGGGGGCTCCGGGAAAGCGGGAGCCTTGCCAACTTCTCAGTCGACATGCATGGATCGTGTCTTCGATGCCTTTGACAACTCGTGCTTCAATCGGGCCAGCCATCTGCGCTCTCTGGCTATACAGTCCACCGCAATTAAGAAACAGCGAGCCAAACTTCTGCAAAAGCTCAAGAAAAGCCCAGCACGATCCCGGCTTAGTCTCGCACGACTGGACCCGGGGTACCCGTCCTGATGACCTACTCAAAAGTGCAGCGATTGACACAGCTGGCAATCTAGAGTTCCTATGCGCGGTTCCCAACACTGAGCAAACTGTATGCCTCACTCGAGTGAGGCGACGGCCTCCTCTACTTCGACTTGACGGCAGCTGGACCCCAAGCAAACAAGCTCTGCCCGGTTTTACGGACTGGAGGGCCGMTTGCCTTGGCCGATTGGTTCAGACAAAGCGACATTTCTTGGAAAGCATGACTTCAAGTCATGACAGCTCTAAAGTCGCGACTCGGCCCAGGCGACATCAAGGCCGATATCGCCTCTCCAGCCAATGCTATTTGTCAGCAACACAGCCGGCAACGTCGCGCCGCTGCAGGCCGCTCGGAATAACTCGGGAATTCTCCTGGTTGACATCGTGGCATGCACCAGAGCTCGCTGTCGGCAGCCGTCGACTTTGCACCATACCTTCAGAATGGCACGCTCCCAGAACAAAGTGCGAGCCCGACTACGGCTTACTCGAACTGCCGACATAAGCCCCAGTCCAAGATGAGACAATAGATTTGTCATTCGCAATACTGGAGCTTTCACTCGGCAGAGTCCATTCTGCGAGGCAGCCTTCCACAATCTCATCATCATTCTCGGGTCTTGAGCAATGGGAACTCTCGAGCAGCTAGTTTTGGTTTGTTGCATCTCCACGGCCCGTCCGTCGTTGCGCTCTCTTGGCACATCGCTTAGCATGTAGCCTGCAACAGTGGGTTTCACGAAACCGGTTTTTAGTTTACCCACTCAAGTATCCGATCGCGCATCGATCGCGCCAACGTGCATCAATGCCGAGACACATTGCGGAGATACGTTGAAAATATGGGTCGGTGGATTGAAGTCCTTGTCACACTTGTCGATGACGCGAGATCGGACTCATGTGCCCGAAACAAAGGCTAGGCGGACTATGAGGTTTCAAAGCTAGGAGGCTGTGCCTGGAATCATTGATGTCGTTTATCAGGCCTTGTGTGCTCCGAATTGCGTGCTCAGCACCGTCCGTGGGTGCTTGGAATGCCACCTGCAGTGGCGTGATCTGCACCATCATCGCGTCACTTCACTACCAACGAGCCAAAAGAGGGGCTGGATCGCACAACGCTGCATGCGCTGCTGATACCTGCTGCAGTCGGTATTTCGCAATATCTTACGCCATGGGTGCCATTGCGGGGATGGATCTAGGTGACACGACCTTCGAGGGGTGGGTGTTACAGAGCCCACGGCGTGGTCACAACGTATATAAAGAGCACCAGACAGGGCCGAAAGCAGGTACTCTCGGCTCATCACAAGGCACCGGATTCTCAATCAGTTTCTTATCAGATCGAAGCAAAAATGGCGCCCTCTCTCGTCGAGACCACCACTGAGGCCAAGCCTGTCACGTACAAGCTCAACCTCGGGCAGTACAAGGAGATTGACGGCCACGGCATTGACAAAGAGATTGAGACTGGCAAGGCAGGCAGCAGCGCTGCCAAGGTGAGATTCTTCCTCCTCGGTCCGAGTTTGCTTGCCCAAAGACAAGTGAACAGGCGCTGATACTTGAGTGTTAGTACCCTCACTACCTCCCGACCTGGAAGCCGCAGGAACTCGACAGCCCGCTTCAGCCCTTTGAGCACTATGAGCACGGGAAAGACGCCGATACATCTTTCCCCAACCTGCTCCCTGCGGGCACTACCGTCACAGACCTCACGCCGACAATCGGCACAGAGGTCAGGGGCATCCAGCTGTCCTCGCTTAGCGACGCCGGCAAGGACGAGCTCGCCCGTTTCGTCGCACAACGCAAGGTTGTAGCCTTCCGGGCCCAGGACTTTGCCGACCTCCCCATCGTAGACGCCCTCAAGTACGGGTCCTACTTTGGCCGTCACCACGTCCACCCGACGTCGGGCGCTCCCGAGGGCTTCCCGGAGGTCCACCTCGTGCACCGCGGCGAGAACGACAAGGGCGCCGACGAGTTCTTCAAGATCCGGACGAGCTCCGTGGCGTGGCACTCGGACGTGTCTTACGAGGCGCAGCCGCCCGGCACGACTTTCCTGTACATCCTCAACAAGCCCGATGTGGGCGGCGACACACTCTTCGTGGACGCTGCCCAGGCATACAATCGCCTGAGCCCGCTGTTCCAGGAGCGGCTTCACGGCCTCAGGGCCACGCACTCGGGCATTGAGCAGGTCAACGCCGCGGCGGCCAGGGGGAGCATCAAGAGGCGCGAGCCCGTGGTGAACACGCACCCCATTGTGCGCACGCACCCAGCTACGGGCGAGAAGGCCCTCTACGTCAACCCTCAGTGTAAGCCGTGCTCCTACCAGTCCCCCTATTGCACAGAAACTGACCTCGACAGTCACCCGCGACATCGTCGACCTGAAGAAGGAAGAGTCCGACGCCATCCTCAAGTTCCTGTACGACCACCTCGCCTACGGCGCAGACTTCCAGGCCCGCATCAAGTGGGAGGAGGGCACCGTCGTCGTGTGGGACAACCGGGTGACGCAGCACAGCGCCCTGGTGGACTGGGACAACGGGCAGCGGCGCCACCTGGCTCGCATCACGCCCCAGGCCGAGCGGCCGTACGAGACGCCCTTTCAGGGTTGATGAACAACTTTGTGTATTTAGATCAAGCAAGCATGTATTTGAGGATAGGCGGACGAGAGATGTAGTCCACTACGAGACGGTGGAACTTGGTGCCCAATGGGCACAAGATGGGTCCCTCGAGGCGGACAGCTTCTAAAATAAAGATGAATCCAACGCTCCTTGGCATCAGTCGTTTGTCATGTCAGTTGTGAAAAGCAACCCCGCCGAATTCTTGATCCGATGAAGGCGAAAACGTGCTTGCTAAGCGACAGAACCGTGATACCATGGTTGCAGTTTTGTACCATTCCCGCAGACGCGACGCGCAGGGCTGCCTTCGGCTGAAGGTTGAACATTAGCGATCCTGTTATGCCACTCTCGTGATTCTCTGTTCCGCTTCATCTGAGGCAGCCCGTTGCAGGCGACATGTGTCCGTCTGGTTGCCAAGTCCGTGGATAAGGAGGCGTGAGACGACGGCACGGGCAACCCGCTAGGCATGCATCTCGCTGGCGTGCGGGATATTCTGCAGGCTTGCAAGGAGGAGGGTGTGGATGGTGCCAGCTTGGAGTCTCTGGCGTGTGGATGGGCGAAGGGGGTGGGAGCGTTGCAGAGGTCGCCAGGCTTATTGTTGGCTTCTTCGTGTTCTCGCTCGGCCCATGGGTCCAAGTCACCTGATGAAAGCTTTCGAGCAGCAGTTAAGGTAGGGAGATCAATTGTGCCTCGTACACCAGTTTGTAAAATGACATTAAATGACATCTATATCCAAGAAATACCACCCATATTCTAAGCGTAAATAACATCAAACATCTTACACGCGGCTCGGGACTCGGTCGTTGACCTCGGACTCGGAGTCGCTGTCCTTGTTCAGCGTCTGCTCGTCGGTGAGCTTGGGGTTGCGCAGCATGGCGGCGAAGAAGATGAGCGGAACGCAAAGGCAGATGCCGGTAATGGTCAGGACGCGCTGTACGGACTGGTAGGCGTCGACGACGGCAATACGCTCAGGCGTGCCCATGGGGTAGAGCGCAACGACCTTGGTGAAGGGGTCGCCGTAGGCCGGGGCAGCCAGGGTCGAGTTGACGCCAGCGAGCGTCTCACTGAGCTTCGAGGGCAGCAGCTGCGTCCAGATGGCTCCAGAGACGGTGTTGCCGAGCGCAGAGCCGATGTTGTACATGGCCAGGTAGATGCCGGTCATGACAGCCAGGTTCTCGTGCTTGACGCCGACCTGAAGCGACGCCTGGGCCGTGTACGGGAACATGCCGCCAGCCACGCCGAGAAGCACCTGGGCGCCGATGATGCCGGCGCGGCCGGCGCCGGAGGGGGAGCCGCGGTAGTAGATGAGCAGGCCGAAGGCGACCATGTAGAGGCAGGTTCCGACGACGACGAAGATCTTGAGCCGGCGCACCTTGAAGACGACCAGGCCCAGGAGGGGGCCGACGATGACGCTGGTGAAGGAGTACAGCGAGGTGATGCGGGTGGCGGCACTGAGGGAAAAGTCAAAGGCGACCTGCAGCACGGTGAAGAGGTAGTCGGACTGCATGGTGAAGGCAAAGTTGAGGAAGATGGCGATGCCAAAGGGCGCCCAGACGCCGCGGTCCTTCATGAGCGAAAAGGGGGCGAGGGGATGGGGCGCCCTGAGCTCCCAGAAGACGAAGACGGGGATGCACAGGACGCCGACGACGAGGGGCGCAACGACATGGGCCGTCTGCCACTGCTCCTGGAAGCCGCCGGCGATGGTCAGGGGCACGAGGATGAGGGCGAAGACGGCAATCATGAGGACGATGCCGACGACGTCGAGCAGCCAGAAGAGCTCGAGGGCGAGGCTGCGGAAGCCCAGGACCTGCAAGGAGGAGCGGTAGCCGTCGAGGCGGCCCTGCTTCCTGGCGCGGCGCGAGACATTCCAGAGGCCGAGGATGAGCGGCAGAGCGCAGACGGGGTAGATGATGCACCACATGCCGACGCCCCAGTGCCAGGAGGTGGCGCCGAGGACGGCCTGCGAGACGTCGCCGCTGACCCAGGTGTTGATGATGAAGGGCAGGGCGGGGACGTAGCTGAAGAAGAGGCGGGCGCGGGTCGAGGTGATGTCGGCGATGACGACCTCGACGAGCAGGATGATCATGGTGTAGCCGACCTGGTAGATGACGCTGCCGCCGGCAAAGGTGTTGACGTCGGCGGCAACGGCCTCGACGACGGTGCCCAGCACGTAGAAGAAGACGGAGAGGCAGATGAGCTCGACGCGGCCGAAGACGTCGGCGATCTTGGCGGCGGTGGGCTGGGCGGCGGCGGCSATGACGGCGCGCACGACGTTGATGGTGGCCAGCAGCGAGTGCACGCCGAACGAGGCCGTGGCGATGGGCTGGTAGGCATAGCGCAGGGTGCCGTCGAGGCCGTAGGCGTAGGCGACGAGGAAGACGCCGAGGAAGATGAAGACGCGGTCGGCGAGCGTCATGGCCGCCGAGAGGGCCTCGACGCGCGCCACGCCGGGCGACTTGATGTCCCTGACGGCGTCGGCGGCCGACACGGGGGTGCCGTGGCCGTCGGGGCGGGCCGTCTTTCCGGCGACGCCCGGTTCGGCCTCGGGGTACGCCATGGTGTTGTGCTCAGGGGCTCACGAGGCTCCCGGGGCTCACGGGGCTCGGCGGGAGAGGTGCAGCAGCAACAGACTGTGCAGCAGCCGACGGAGGAGAGGAGAGGAGAGGAGAGGAGAGGAGAGGAAGAAAAGAAGAGAGGACAGCGGAGAGGGGAAGACGTGGTGGTGGCACGACAGCTGCAGTCAGGCTCCGCCCCGGATGCCTCCGTCCAGGGGTCCAGACGGAGGGTCTTGGCTGGCATGGAGCCAAGGCCGAGGCACGGCGTCACTCAGCACAACACAGCAGGTCCAGTGCTCGCGTCCAGCCGACCGATTGGACGGCGCTGCCGGGCATGTCTTACCGGCAGACCTCACGGCAGCAACGCGTCTCCTCGACGTGTCCGTCAACGGGGAGTTCTGGCTGGGCCGTCGGAGACCAGAGCAAAGGGAGGAGAACCACTTCGTACGGGCACGCCGTGTCCGTGGAGCCAATTCGCAGCCGGCCTTGGCCTGGGCGGAGCCGTTTTATACACACGCCGGCAGCCTCGGTCTTGGCCTCGGTCTTGGCCTCGGTCTTGTGCGGCATGCAGTGGGAGCTTTATTTAGCCTTTGCGGCGGTTCTGGCACTTGGCACCCCCGGCGCGGGTCGTCTCGTCATCGTCGTGGTCCCGGCCATCAGTTTACTGTCAACACCATCCGCAACACAGTTGGTGCATGAGAGCGCGCCTGAGACGCGCCGACACAGGGGCTTGCTCGTGTTCTGGCATTCACTGACTGTGCGCGAGGCGCAGCGCCATGGACGGCTTGGCTCTCAACCGACGTCCATGTCGCCTTAAACCTGGTAGCGAGACTCCACGCGCATGCACACTACGAGTAACCTTAAAACCTTGAATCGCAACCTGCCGCCGCTGCCGGCCAGCGCCTCGGGAGTGGCGCAACGCTGCGGCCTGGATCCTTGGGCGACGCCGCGCCAGTGAGTTCGCCGCGCGACGGCATCGCTGAGCATTGCTCGGGCGGCTCCCCATCTCCGGCGCGTGCGCTCGTAGCTCCGGGTTGGGCCCGGTGCCAGGATGGCCGACTGCTTGCTCTCGCATCACTGCCTGGCAAGCATCGGAAGTCAAGTCAGGGCACCACAGCCAGCGCGGCCTCGGCTGCCATCGCACAGCAGGGCCCGGCAATACCACCTCCCACATGCGCAACTTCACATGCCTGGTTGCAGCTCGCCGCAGTCGCACAGCTCGTTCATGTCGTCAAGATGCAAGTGCAGCTTAAATCCCGAGCGTCAGTTATCGCGCCCGGGTTGGTTCTCACGCGGCACACACTGCAAGCGTGAAGATCTTGCCAGCCACTTCATCTAGCTGCTGCAACGCACCCCAGCAAGAGCTCACCGATCATGCCACGCCGGCAGATGCCACACGTGGTTGAGGCTCTTTCGCCCACCGACGGTGCCGAGTGGCGCCGCTGGATGTCGTGGCCGTTGGCAGAAACACGAGCCGTGTTCATCTGATAAACCGAGGACCCGCTGCATATTCTTGCGGAAAGCTGTTCATGATTCCATCTGCTAGAGCGGTGGTACGGGCTCATGCTAGGTACTCCGCAGCCAACCCAGGTTCCGGGCGCTCAGAGCGCCCTCTGCCCATTACAGCGACTCGAGCGCCGAGCAAGAGAAAAGGACCATCATCGCGAGCCAACATTAAACTACATACCCCTCTATCGGGAGGAGCCGTTGCAAGTTTTAACTGACAGTGTGAGGGTCTGCGCTCGCTGCTCTCAGAGCCCGGATCGCTTGAGCCGCCGCGTCTCACGATGCTGATCTTGATCGGAAACCCGTCGTTGCGTTCTCACAGCGCCGCCAGGAGCCAATATTGGCAGATACGAGGTCGGTGTCACCACATCAACGGACAGCTCTGATCCAGGGGCAGGCGCGTGGCCATTCGGACGATGCGACGATGCGGGCAATCCAGGATCATCACCAAGTTTCTCGTGCACACGTTGCTATTTCCGTCACCAGCCACGGCGTCGAAATTCTGCAGGTCCTCTGCGGCCTCTTACACCTTCATCAATGTCCTTGTTCGTGCTACCCGAGCCGATAACATGGCTACGGCCCACGTTGCGGGAGAAGCCACAATGGCTGCTTTGGCCCGAATGGCATTAAATCCCCATGCCCCATGAACCGTAGTCGTCTTTCGGGTCGTCTTCCTGAGGCGGTCTCGCATATCGAGCCAGTTCTCAGCCCTTGGCAACTTCACCGGAAGCCGCGTCTTCTTCCATCACCGCCCACAGCCACCGACAAGATGCATGTATACGCCATGCTGCTCGTCGCCGCAGCAGGGTACGCCGTCGCCCACGATGCGAGGCCAGGCCCCGAGACCAGACGACAGGTCACCAACGGCCGGTGCGGCGTCGAGTTCGGAACGCCATGCAAGGCGGGCGACTGCTGCTCCAAGGGAAGGTAAGCCTCTCTGCCCACGCATGGGACATGACACACCGTAACCGACTCCGCGATGCAGGTGGTGCGGCCGCGGCTACGTGTACTGCTCGTCGCCCGCGTGCCAGATCGAATACAGCGACAGCTGCGACGGCAACGTGCGGCCCGACGGCCCGGACACGGAGGGCGTGCCGCGTCCGCGGGTGGGGCCGGTGCCGTACGGGCAGGGCGTCTACCACTGCGAGGTGGACGGCGTGGTCGCGCTCACGTTCGACGACGGGCCGTTTGTGTACACGGAATTCCTGCTCGACCTGCTCCGCGTACGTACGCGTGCCCCCCCTCCCCCCAGGCAGGCCGCCGGCTGCTAACGGCCGGGCAGAGATACGACGCGCGGGCGACCTTCTTCGTGACGGGCCGCAACCTCGGCAAGGGCGCCATCAACAACGGCAGCCTGCCCTGGGCCGGGCTCATCCGACGCATGGTCCGCGAGGGCCACCAGGTGGCGAGCCACACGTGGTCGCACCAGCGCCTCACGCAGCTCGGCCGCGCGCAGGTGCGCCGCCAGATGCTCTTCAACGAGGCGGCCCTGGCCGACATCCTCGGCGGCTTCCCGACGTACATGCGGCCGCCCTACTCGGCCAGCAGCGCGCAGACGGACGCCTGGCTCGGCGAGCTGGGCTACCACGTCGCCTACTTCAACCTCGACACCGAGGGCTACCTGCACGACAGCCCGGCGGCCATCCAGCGCTCCAAGGACATCTGGGACGCGGCCGTCGAGCGCCGCGGCCCGCCGTCGCCGCGCTCGCTGCACATCGAGCACGACACCGTCGACCAGGCCGTGCACAACCTCACCGAGCACATGCTGCGGTCGCTGCGCCGCCACGGCCTGCGCTCCGTGCCCGTGGCCGAGTGCCTCGGCGACCCGCGGGAGAACTGGTACCGCGCCGTGGGCTGATGCTGCGCGGCGAGCTGCCGTAGGGCTGGTCGACTCTGGTCCTCATTCCGCGTCCTAATTCTGAGTCTACTTCCTTCGTGCTTCGGATGCCGTTGTGGCTGTGCGATCTAGCGGACAGAAATAAACAATTTCCCGTCGTCTCAGCCCGCCGCCATCCTGCGTGCCGAGCGACCGAGCTGCGCCGCCGCGATGCCGAGTTTCCGCGCCGCTCTGGGAAAAGGGGTTTGGGCTCGCAATCGCTGTTGCAAGGCTCGGCGCAGAAGACATGCTCTCATGCTCATCACATTGAACTTCGCCCAGCTCCGTCACCAGCCCGTCGAGGCAATTGCCAAGAGATGTCTTAACATTCGTCCTTATTCCGACGACAGTATGGAGTGCCTTGTCCTCTGCACGGCACGGCTGGCGGACTCGACAAGGTACAAACATGAACAATGTCACGCCTGCTTGCTTCCATCCCAGCCCGTCCCCTGCAACGGACGCCAGAGTCACGCCACATGCCCACGTACGTACGAGCACGCCTGCGAGGGCCGAGTACCGAGTACAACGTCAATGCAGCTCCAGCCCAAACGGCTAGCCGTCAGCCACTGGCGCTCCAGGCTCAGCCTTCGTGTTGCTTGGTGCTTGTTTCGCGCGAGCCTCTCTGCCTTGCCGCTCCTCCGTCTCCGTCCAGCTGCTTCGTCCATTTCCCCGTTATCTGACCGACTGACTCAATGAAACCTCTGCCGACGAGGTCGCACCAGGGCTTCACAGACTCTTTACCTCCTCCATCAATGACCCGACACCGGGCATCCAATGGCCATCTCCTCCAGCTACCGAGGACGCGTCATGGGCGCTGCCAGCACATCGCGAGTCCCAGCCGCAGCCGCAGCTCGTCCACGCCCGTAAGGCTGACCCGGCAGTCGGGCCTCCGCAGCGGTCCCAGGCCTCACCCACCACCATCAAACGAGCCCAGTCCCTGCCTCCAGTTCAGCTGCGGCTCCACGTTGCCCCAACCATCATCCTGGATTAATACGCCGTCTCTGCCTCCTTTTTTCACCCCTTCCAGCAGAGGGAGTCATGCGCTAGGAGGGGTCTGCCCTGCCAACGTTCGTCCCAGAGGGGCATGGCCATGGACTGCGGCTGGACGATGGCGTTGAGCTAACCTGTCGCAACCGTCTGCGATTCGACGAGAGCCGTGAGAGCCAATATTGCTTGGGTCCTTGGGTCCGCGGTGGGCCACGCGTGCCTGCGTCGCCCGGTGCCGAACTGCCTTGACGGAGTCGCGAACGCGCCTTGCCTCCATGTTCCCCCCGAACGGGGTCGTGAAGAAGACGGGGCCCAGGTTATATAACCAGAGGAGCCGTCCCGAACGGCCGAGGGCTTCCACCCCGTCTTCCACCCCGTCGTCCTCTTCGTATCCACCGCTTTCGCGCACTCATTGACCTCTGTGTCTTCCTGTCGCTTCTACTATAATCCGCACTCAACTTCACGTGTACCTAAAATCACGCCAGCCCACCATGCAGTCCAAGCTCGTCCTCCTCGCCCTCGCGGCCTCCGTCTCCGCCCACGTCAACTACATGGCCGCCATGCCCGTCGAGCGCGACGAGCTCAACCTCCTCCCCCGCCAGACGCTCGACTCCAAGTGCCTCTCGGCCGCCCAGCAGATCGCCAGCTCCCTGCCCACGCCGCCGCCCGCCATCGTCTCCGAGGTCACCAACCACCCCGTCACCGACCCCTGCCACTTCAGCGTGCCCGCCAGCCTCAGCAAGGAGTTCTCCTCGTACGAGTCCGAGCTCCAGTCCTTTGCCTCCAAGAACAAGGACCTCCTTGACGCCTGCACCGAGCTGTCCCAGTTCAACACCATCACCGTCTGCGGCAAGGTCGTCACCAACGGCGCCGGCGCCACCACCGCCACCAAGACGACCTCTGCGGGCGCCAGCGCCGCCAGCGCCAGTGGCAGCAGTGCCGGTGGCAGCAGCGGTGGCAGCAGCGGCAGTGCCAGCGGCAGCAGTGGCAGCACTGCCACCGGCTCCGCCGCTGGTAGCCAGTCCACCTCCACCAAGAACGCCGGTGCCCGCGAGACTGGCATGGCCATGGCCGCCGTTGCTGCTGCCGGCTTTGCCTTGGCTGCCCTGTAAACTATCCCGCCATTCATTGTATAATACCGTCAGTGGGTCGGCAGTTTTCAGGGGACTGCGTGCTTTCTCAACTTGCAAGATGCCTCCAACACCGAGAGACACAGTCCTGACCTGGCTACTGTAAAAGGGATGGGTGTATTGGTCGGGCATTGTGTGTACGCAGTTTAATATCAGTTGCCACCCATGTTCGGGCAGAGGCAACTGAATAATACCAACAGCCATGTTCATCTTGCCTCCCAAGCTCAACCTACCGCTCTGTGACTGACGTGAACGTGATACCCCACAAAACAATGGCTAACACGCCAGGGCCTTGGTATCGGCTTCGGGCAAACCAGCCGTGTACATGTAACCTGTCTTTCAGTGCTCATTACCAGTGCTTAGGCCGTGCCTTGGTAGCCCAGACGAGGGGGGTACTCGGCCACATTCTACCCATTTACACAAACAACACGTTGCGCCTTGCAAGCCCTTACTCTTCTTCCCCCTCGGCCTCCTGTCCTTCTCCTGCACCATTTTGCCCTTCTCCGTTTGTCTCTCCTTCGTTGGCCTCGTCCATGGCGCCCCCCTCGCGCTCCACCTTCAGCCACGCATCCCACTCGGGAAACAGGTCCTCGTCCTCGTCCGGTACGCCGATGAGCTTCGCTACCCGGCCCTTCTTTCCCCTTTCCAGGCTTTCCCTCCACTCCTTGACAATGGGGACGGCAAGGCTGGGCTTGTACGTTTGTGCGAACAGCACCGCCTCGGCCATACGGCCAGTCTTGGTCAGCACCTCGGCGCACCCGTCAACATCTCCGAGGAGCCAGTAGCACGAAAAAGCCACATTGTGCGCGTTGCTCTCCCCCGCCTGGACAGCCAGCTTGCCGAGCCCTTCTCTGTCGCCCGTCGAGGAGTGGAGCAGGAGCAGAGAGCCAAGGTCCTTGGCATGCGTGAAGCACTCGGCAGCAAGCGCAACGTCCCACCCCGCCAGGGCTGCATCTCCCACCGTCTTCCACTTGTGATCCGCGTCAGCCTTGCGCGCCAGATCCAGGGCGATGTCGAGCTGGTTCAACGCGAGGGCAACATCGAACTTGTGTTCCGGATCCGTCGCCACCTCCAGGGCCAGCTCCTTGTGGCCCTGGCCTTCCAGAAACCTCGCAATCTTGTTGAGCTGATCCGCGGGGATCGTCGGCAGCAGCTCGGCCGCCGTCTCCATGTCTTCGCGAAGCACCAAGGTCTGGTATTCCAGCACAGGCAGCGACAGGCCAAAGCATGTGACGTTTACATCCTTGTCCGCGAGATAGATGCGCGAATCTCTCTGGATGTATCCCAGGACGTACATAGGCTTGTCAAAGTGAGACACCGTGTATGTCTGGTCGCCGACCAGGTAGTTGAGTCGGTTCGTGCTGTTGGTGTAGATGAAGCAGTCGCCGACCCACTCACCCGTTCGAACACTATTGCCATGTCAGTCAACTGCTTCCTACAACACCCAGCAGATGCGGGACAAGCTCACGTTTCACTGATGTCAGTAATGACCTCGAACGCAGCCTCCACGCCGTCCTCCTCCACTTGGCCGGCCTGCACGGCGTCGACATAGTTCTCTCGAGAGAATCGCAAGACGTAAAAGGTATCCTCGCAGGCAATCGCGACCAATTCGCCGCTGTCTGACCAGTAGACCTGCACAACGTTAGCATCCTGACGAGATGGCTCAGCCGTGCCCACGAACCTGCTTGGGCTCAACCTCGATCCTTCGAACCAGGCCGCCTGTGGCCCAGTCGAAGAAGGAGATGCCGCCCTGTCCCGTGATACCGAGCAGGACGCCTCCAGTGAGGCCCTCTGCCTGGAACCCGACGTCCAGACCGCCGCTCTTTTCGACAAAGTTCTTGTACACCTTGACGCTCGTGGGCGACTCGCGGATGGCAAAGTCATTGCTGTTTTCCTTTGACGCCCAGGCAAAGTCCAGGGCAGAGCCAAACGCCTTGTTGCGCCACGCCAGGGCCGTGTAGATGATGTATTCGCCATCTCCACAGACGGCAACGAAACGCCCGTTGGGGGAGTGTATCAGCGTTTGCGGGTAGACCTCGCACGTTCCGAGGTCCTTGGTCGGGAGAGAGATTGGGTCGTTGTCCTTGATCGAGGCATCTATACAGCAGTCAGCACGAGGGAGGCTTTGGCATATTATTTATGGCCAAACTTGCCTCCTTTGATGATAGAGGACACGACTTCGTTGTGTCTCGCCCAGATCAGCTTGCCCGAGGGGTCCATGGAAACGGCAGGCTCCTCGCGTCCTAGCTTGATGACCACGGCACCATCGTCATAGCCTACGGCGACACCTTGCTTTCCCTTTTGGTAGGAAACGCACCACGCGCGCTCGAGGCTATAGTTAAGCGACTGCTCGAATCGGTAGGTGTTTGCGTGCCAGACTCGTATCGTGCCGTCCTCGGAGCCGGAGATGATGACGGGCAGCTCGGGGTGGTAGCAGGCGAAGGAGACATTGTTGGTGTGGCCCTCGAGGGTGGCAATCAGGGACTTTGTGGTATAGTCCCAAATCTTGACGGTTCGGTCGTCCGAGGTGGTGAGGAGGTAGGGCTTGTCGGAATGGGGATAGTAGTCCACATGGTTGACGCCCTTGGTCTCGTGCGCTTCCAAGGTAAAGTTGGCGGTGCCCGAGCCCAAGCTCCAAATCTTGACGGTGCGGTCCAGGCAGGCCGACGCAAAGGTATTGGTGTCCTTGGGGTTGATGGCGAGGCCCATGACATAGTGGCTGTGGCCCTCGAAGACCTGGACGCACTTCCAGCCCTTGTCCCAGTCCCACAGCTTGATGGTCATGTCATCGGAGGCGGTGAGGACGAACGGCAGTGTCGGGTGGACGCAGATGGCTCGGATGTAATCGGGGTGCGCCTCGAACGAGGTGATCTTCTCCGACGTGTTGTAGTTGTAGACGCGCAGCTGGAAGTCGTCGGATCCGCAGACGATCCAGTTCTTGCGTGCGACGAATCGTCCGGCTCGTACGGGCACATCGGTAAGCTCAAAGGTCTTGACGATCTGTTGCGTTTCATAGGACCAGATGTAGACGTGGCCTGGAGCCAGAAGGCGTCAGATTACGGACTGAATCCAGATGGCAAGAAGGGAGGGAGACGGAGGTACGCACCGCTGTAGAGAGTGGTGAGGATCCATGGCTCTTGGGGGTGGAAGTCAATTCCCTTGACACGCTCGCTGCGAGCGTACAGCTGGCGCTGTGGTCGCAATCCAAGTCAGCGCCACTGTTTTTGATCCCGGTGGACGGAAGCTCATTGCAAAGGGGCGACGGAACGTGTCCTCGGGTGCGGAGTAGCGCCATGAGCCTGGTGCCAGCATCCTGATGCGAGTACTGACCTTGACGTCTAATCTCATCGTGGCGGTGGGTGCTTGAGGACCTCAGACGCTAGCTTCTTCCAGCGCACGGTTCGATGGAAGGGAGGAATTGAATGGGCGGTGGTGGGGTTTCGATGTCTCCAGTGCCACCATCCAATGCGACAGGCGCAGTGTCGGTCTGTCGTTCAACGTTTGAGGACGCAACGCGATGCTCTCACGGGTTCGGGAGTGGACCGATGAGGAGCAGCTGCATCGGTCGGGGTGCGAATTGCGCAGCTTTCGTGGGTCGTCGTGTCTGGCGCAGCGAATGGGCCAGCGCGAGGTGAGGTGAGGTGGGTGAGGTGGTTGAAGCGAGCTCTCGAAATTGTGGTGTCCTGGTGGCCTGTTGGACTACACGTATCTGCCACGCAGTGCATGCCATGGTGGAGCGCGCAGCGCCTGGATTATCAGGTATCAACCCTCTAGCGCGGGGCGGCTGGCAAGGGGGCAAGGGGCCAATCCAGCCGGGCTGATAAGGACCGTGGTCTAGGGTAGGTCCTCCGCTACACGAGTCGAGATGCGAGAGAAGCTACCGTGAACGCTCCGGGACTCGACCAGGTCTACGAAGTGCCTTGACAAGGAATTCCTGTCATTCGGCAAGCATCGCTTCCTCCCTGTCCAAGTCCAGAACTTGTGTTGCCACGGCGGAGTGGGCAGTAAGCAGAAGACCTTTCGAGTAACGGGCTTCATCTCCTCAAATCTTGTCACCTGTTTGCAATCTGTATTACAAGATATGACGATTGGACAAAGACAAAACATGGATCCTTCTTCCAGGACCACAAAGCAAGGAGCTTAAAAGTAGCAACTGGCAGGCTAAAACCTATAATCAAATCGATATGACCCTGAGGCCTACATCGCGGTGCGCCGAAGCCATTAGCGTTGTGATTACAACTCCTCCTCCAAGGACCCCCCCTTTCTGACTCAAATGGTTGAGATTCTAGGATTTTTGGGTCTCCTCGTAGGAGTTTGGTTTGACGGGGAAGACGAATGCACCCCACGACAGAGGCAGTACAGGGGGTTACACGGGCATGTACGAAGTACATAGTGATCGCATTATCCTCAAACCGTAAACTCAGGGAGGCACGCCACGCAGAATTGACATACCCATAGGCGCCTTTTCTTCCCCGAGTTGTCGCCAATGAGTGAGAGTGACTAAGGCCGGCTGGCCAGGTGAATAAAGAAGAAGTGATCGACACCAAGGGTGGTACGAGATAAAAGACAATTCACCC
>LFRF01000006.1:70561-195146 GCA_001189435.1 Tolypocladium ophioglossoides CBS 100239 | reverse complement strand
GTGTGTTAACACAAAGTCATTTTGGCCTGGTGGTGGCGTCCCCACAATAATCCCGGATTAACATTTGGACGGCGTGTCAGCCTRCCCAGCCCATTCTCTCCAACCATGATGACGACTCACCTACCCTCCCTCACCATCCAACGCCAAGTCGGTGTCGCTATCTACGATGTCCGATTCCAGTCTCRAAATACAACAGCTTCAGCGGAAGCTGAAGGCGCGAGAGGAGGGGCAACAGCCAGCGACGTTGGATGAATACATGCGATACTGCCATCAACACCTCTTCAAGTCCCTCCAAGTACAGGACACGTCCAAGTCGTCCGCTTGGGGTCCCACTGGTGTCACGGACAAATACTACCCTCTCCGGCTTCGATCTTGGGAGGGCTTCATCACAACACAGCAAAGACATTACGACATCATCAAGGACATCCTCCATGACGAGCATCTATTTCCGTCGCTGTCGGATGTTCTCGCAATAAAACGGATCTCAAGCAAAAGGCCAGTGGCCAGTGAGAAGGATATCAGGACGTTCATGCTCCTAGCTTTGGAGGATCCTGTCGAGAACATTTTCGATTCCATCGAATCACGATCTAACGCACACCCGATGAGCCGAGAATTCGACTGCGCTGCGGTTTCCTTTGAGAACCAACCCTACAGCCTCACGGAGAGCGATGCAGAGGAAGAAGATGAGGGCGATGACGAGATGTTCGGTGAAGATGTCCAAATGGGTCAGGGACAATCTGGACCAAATCAACGAGTTGCACGGGACCGAAAGATCTCGCGAAGGGAGGGGCCAGATAAGTGGTGCTTCTGGACCAACCATAACGGTGCAACCAAGATTGCCTTCCCGATCGAGTACAAGGCAGCGCACAAGGTCCCTGTTGAAGGCCTCCGACAGGCTCTGGGCAAAGAGGACCTGTTCGCCCAAGTTATCTCGACAACGTTCAGTGGCATGGTGAGCGCTGACAAGGATATCCGCTCGCAGGAGCAGACAGAGGAGATGGTCGCAAAGGCACTGGCACAGACATTTCACTACATGATACATCTTGGTACTGCCTATGGCATCCTTGCCGCCGGTAAATCGATGGTCTTTCTCTGGGTCAGAGATGATGACCCAAAGGCATTATACTACCACATGCTTGAGCCGGAGAGGGACGCCGAGGGTGGTGATGGATCAGAGATAGCCCCCTTCTACACCGCTGTTGCGCAGCTTGCTGCATTCTGCCTGAGGGCTTCTCGATCCCCCAAACGGCCGGATGGATGGCGGGAGGGTGCGGAGTCGGTACTGAAGAAATGGCCTCAGCTGTATCCGGAGATGGACTATGCGATGACGGACGAAGAAACCTCCACGGAATCAACGCGATCAACCTTGTCCTTCGTCGACCCTGATGCAGTTGACGAACCGACGACGGAGTTACGTCGATCAGGAAGATTATCCTGTAAAGGTGCTGAGATGATCCGGAAGGATGACAGCGACAGCAAGGATGACGACGACGACAGAGTCTACCGAGACCGGCCAATGACATCGACAGCGACGACCCGGGAGGCCTCGAACAAGCGGAAGCACGTGTCGTCGGGAAGCGACAGCCCAACTGGCGCCGAGGCGGCATCGGAGTCGCAACATGAGGCTCGACAATACTGCACGCAAAGATGCCTCCTAGGTCTGAAGAGACGATCAGCGCTTGACGACAACTGCCCGAATGTATCACTTCATCGCTCATCCAGCAGCGGCTCTCAGCACCCGATTGACGTGACCGAATTTGCCAGCCTGATCCGGGCGCAGTTGGGCCGTTGCCTGGACCGCCACTGCGAGCCACTGGACGTGTATGGGATGTTCGGGGCGAGAGGGGCGCTCTTCAAGCTGACATTGGTTGAGTACGGCTATACGTTCGTGGGAAAGGGAACGTACGCAAGGGCCACTCGGCATCTGCGACGCGAAGCCCAGGTATATTCGCGGCTGGAGTGGCTCCAGGGTGAGGTTGTTCCGGTCCATCTGGGGAACATCGACCTTGAGAGGCCATACTACCTCGTGGCGGCCAAGATCGTCCATATGCTGCTGATGTCATGGGCAGGGGGAAAGGTGGAGGCGGCAACGGCGGGTGTGCCAGACCTGGCGGCGGAGGTGATGCGGTCGTTGCGGCCGGTGCTTGCCGAGGGTGTGGTGCACGACGATTTGCGGAAGGCCAACATGCTCTGGAACGCCGAGCGCCGCCGTGTTATGATCATCGACTTTGACCGGGCGACCTTGCTCCCGCCCGCCAGACACAAGAAGCTTTTAAGGTTGTCCGAGAAGAAGAGGAAGCGGAAAGATGCCAATTTGGAGAACTTTGTCCGCAACCATGTATTGCGAAGCTCATAATGCCCAATCGGTGTAACTCCGTCTGGGAGGCCTGCAACGCAAACTCAATAAGACTACATAGCAGCTACCACACGAACACCGTGATTAATGACAATGGAGAATGAATTACACCAGGCCACTTAAAAGACTGTAGTATAACATGAGAAAGTCGAGAGGCACCATGATGGCCAGGTTGACGGAGAACCCACACACCCAAAGGAACCTTCTTGCACAGAGGGACCTTCACTCAAGTCTCCGGGTATGTCTTAAAGCACAAACTAGTAGCTCGAATATCAGAGGCCACGCAGCCGTAGTAGGTGGCGATATTGGGATGCGGGTGCTCTCTAATGACTTTGCAGGTCGCGAGTTCCTGGGGAGTCTAGACGGGTCGAGAAGCCTCCCGAGCGATTATTCAGGCCGGTTGCTTAATGTACCTCAATAGTCGCCGGGGTGCAATAATACAACCAGAGGGAAGAGGGGGCTGGTAGGCTTCGGAGGAGATCAGCTTGATATCTTCTACTTTATCTCACACTCCCTGACCGACATTCCTGTTAGGTGATTTTGCACAAAAGGTGACGTCATCCTGGCGAAAAAGGACTCGGGGCATAAATGAATTTGATACCTCCGTTGGCCCTTTCAAAGCATTAAAGAGTATTGAGGACTTCCAAATGAGGATTTTACGACAAGCGACAAGGCGTGAGATATAATGGAAAGGAAGAGAGTGCAGTGTGAAGAATCCACAGGTTGTTGGTTGGATATGCCTTCTCGAATTCGGCCGCACATGACGCGGCTATGACTAGCGAGCGACTGCGCATCAGCCGCTCCCGCACCTCCAGAGTCCAGCATATCCTCCCAGCGTCCTGCTTCAACCTCCTATCGCACTTGCCTGGCCTATCATGTAATAGATCGTGGTTCTCTACTAATGTACGAAGTATTACACATGGGAAGAAAGGGGGCAGGGGCGCAACACGTCAGGTTTGCTGACTAACCTCAGATCACGTGCCTTGACACGTAACTGGGCCCGACAACGAGTGTGGCAGAGTCGCGCCCAACAGCCGCATGGAAGACCGTCATTGAGCTGAACACGAAGTCTTCTATTTTAAGCACACCAGAGAAAATAGATACGAGGCCCGAACCCATCTGGTGCGTTGGAGGTGTTTGCTTGGCAATGTCAACACTGACCATGTCTCAAGAGCTGCTTGGTAATGACATTACCTCGAGAGATGAACACTCAGGGGGCCGCCCAGGAGGCCGGCCAGGACGAGAACCATCGATGGCTTAATCTTTGGCACACTTGGTAGGGACATTCATGGCTTTGGACGTCATCCACGTGGTTGCAGGGGGCTAGGAACAATAATGCAAAGCTTGATCTTTCTCTGTTCATGGTTCCCAGCTACGAGGTACGGGGTACATGAGAGACAGTTGACAGCAGCGTGCCCAGGGCCTCCATGCCGGAGCATGGGGAGTCTGGAGTGCTCGTACAGATGCAGGCGGTGGGCAACACCTGGAGGCAGTCAGCAGATGCAAACGTTTTCCTGTTCCTGTCAGACAAGAAAAAGACCCGAAGCAACAACCAGCGTTGAGTTGATCTTCGCCGTGGCCTGCACCGACCGTACCGTGCGCCTCGTTGGCTTGCCCCACTGCGCACTGGCATAATCGACACGACCTCTGCACAGCCTCCACCAAAACGAGGGGAAATGCGGGAATTGCACAGTGCGTGCCTGGCCGGGCACTTTTCAGCCGGTGTTGCGGAGCACCAACAAACAGGCCCCCCTGTCGCTGATAGGCCCTGACTTCATCATCCCCCAGGCCAACCCTGGCAGCGATGCTTCGCCTCCTTGCCGTCGTCGACGAATATTAACTGAACGTTGTCGCCCGGGTCGATCTTTCAAACCTCGTCCTCGCATTCGCGACTGCAGCATCTCTACACAACGTCTCTCCCTCGGCCCCTACGTGCCTCTCCGCAGCGCCGTCTCGCCGCTCCGCCATCAGCAAACGCCGCGAGCCGTTTTTCGCTCCCCCGGTGCCCGCTTATCACAAGCAGCCAGGGCTCGTTGGCCCGTCCTCGCGCTCCTCGACCAGCTGGAGACGTGTCTGCGGGGTTGCAGCGCCAGTCCACCCGGTCTAGCATTCATCAGCACAGATACCAGACTACAGACCACTTCAGGTCTCAAACCAAACCACCGCTGCCACCACCCGACCCGGCCTCTCACCAACATCACCCGACCCGACCTACGCGCCCTAGAACCCGTCCTGCAGCAGGCCTCTCTGCGTTTGCTTGCCCCCTTCGCCACCGACGACCGACGGCAGCAGCAGCACCTGTACTGCGCTGCGCTGCGCTGGGGCCATTCATCGTTGAACCGTCCCCAACGGCCCCGTCGCCCCCGTGTCTCAAGTCGCTCTCACCACCGCAGACCAGCCAGCCGTCCGACCTTGTCCTCTGATATTCCCGCCGCACACATCCCGCCACCATGTCGTGGAAGCTCACCAAAAGTTTGTCATCCCCTCCTCGTGCTCCTGTCCGCCATTGCCTCGCCGTCGACTGGCTGCCGTGGCGACCCAGGGCGGTTTGTTGTGTTCTTGTGCCAGAGAGCTGACAGCTGTGCCCGCCCAGAGCTCAAGGAGACCCATCTCGGGCCTCTGAGCGCCTTTTCTCGATCCCCCTCCACCTCGACCATCACAGAAAAGGACGAAAAGGCCCAACCGTCGACGGGCGCAACGACCCCGACCACTGAGAGCGCAATTGGTAAGTCGTCCCTGTCCCATCCCATCTCACGCGGCTCGGCGAGAAGCCACGCCTGGGCAGCGCGAGACTGACGCTCGAGCCGAAACAGCCGCCTCAGAAGCCATGGCACAGGCACCCGTCGTGAAGCCGCCCAAGCCGGGCATCCTCGTCGTCACCCTCCACGAGGGCAAGGGCTTCTCGCTACCCGAGCAACATCGAAATGCATTCGCCTCCCAGCACCAGGTCTCGCTCTCGTCGAGCAATGCCACCGGCATGGCGGGTTCCATACGGCCCGGCTCGTCGCAACGAGTGGCCGGCTCCTTCATGAACGGATCCAACAGGCCACACTCGTCGGCCGGCGGCTTCACTGGCATCCCGACCAACCATGGCCGCATTTCCGGCAAGTACATGCCCTACGCGCTCCTCGACTTCGACAAGGTCCAGGTGTTTGTCAACTCTGTGGACGGGAACCCCGAGAACACTCTATGGGCCGGCGGCAATACCCAGTACAAGTTTGACGTCTCTAGAGTCAGCGAGCTGGTCATTCACCTGTACATGCGAAACCCCACCGCTCCGCCTGGATCCGGGCGCAGCCAGGACATCTTTTTGGGCGTGGCCCGCATCAACCCTCGTTTCGAGGAGCGTCAGCCCTACGTGGACGACCCCAAGGCCAGCAAGAAGGACCGAGAGAAGGCGGCAGCCGAGCATGCCCAGCGGCAAAAGGGCGACGGGCACAGTGGCGCCGAGTGGGTGGATGTCCAATACGGTTCTGGTAAGCTCAAGGTTGGCGTGGAATACGTTGAGACGCGCGCAGGCAAGCTCAAGATCGAGGACTTTGAGCTGCTCAAGGTCGTGGGCAAAGGAAGCTTCGGCAAGGTCATGCAGGTGCGCAAAAAGGACACAGGCCGAATCTACGCCCTCAAGACGATCCGAAAGGCACACATCATCTCGCGGTCCGAGGTCGCGCACACCCTGGCCGAGCGATCCGTGCTGGCGCAAATCAACAACCCCTTCATTGTGCCGCTCAAGTTCAGCTTCCAGTCTCCCGAGAAGCTCTATTTTGTGCTGGCATTTGTCAACGGCGGGGAGCTCTTCCACCATCTGCAAAAGGAGCACCGATTCGACGTTAATAGGTCGCGGTTCTACACGGCAGAGCTCCTGTGTGCCCTCGAATGCCTGCACGGCTTCAGCGTCATCTACCGCGACCTCAAGCCCGAGAACATCCTGCTCGACTACCAGGGCCACATTGCGCTGTGCGACTTTGGTCTGTGCAAGCTCGACATGAAGGACGAGGACCGGACGAACACATTCTGTGGCACCCCTGAGTACCTGGCTCCGGAACTGCTGATGGGCAAGGGCTACAACAAGACAGTCGATTGGTGGACCCTCGGCGTGCTCCTGTACGAGATGTTGACGGGCCTGCCTCCATTTTACGATGAAAACACCAACGAGATGTACCGCAAGATCTTGTCGGAGCCCCTACACTTCTCTGACGTGGTGCCCCCGGCGGCCAAGGACCTGCTCACGAAGCTGCTCAACCGCAACCCCGAGGAACGCCTCGGCGCCAACGGCTCGGCTGAAATCAAGGCGCACCCCTTCTTCCACGCCATAGACTGGCGCAAGCTGCTACAGCGCAAGTACGAGCCGACGTTCAAGCCTAGCGTGGTACGTAATACCCTGGTCGGATCAAGCCTACCCTATTGCTAACTCTTTGCTAGGCCGACGCGCTGGACACGGCTAACTTTGACCGTGAATTCACAAACGAGGCACCGCAGGACTCTTACGTCGACGGCCCGATGCTGTCGCAGACAATGCAGAACCAGTTCCAGGGCTTCAGCTACAACCGACCGATTGCGGGGCTCGGAGACGCCGGCGGGAGTGTGAAGGATCCATCGTTTGTGGGAAGCATGCAGGATAACCGATGAGGCAGACGGCAGACGGCGCATTTGGTTGTATGACAGCGTTTGGTTGCATGACAGAGGGGAATGCTTTTCAGCGAAGCATGGCAACTGACGGGGAAGGGACCGGCCAGCTGGGAACGAGGGCCTCGATGGGAGCTGGCATGGGCAGCGTGGCCCGGGAGAGCGATCGGGCGAGACATGAAATACAGCCGCTGGGGCATTGAATCCAGCGGCATGAACCACACAAACACATGGAGTTTGGCAGGTAACAAGGGTACTCCACTCCATTCGACGGCACGGGTTGAATTGAAGACCATGTTTGCACCTGTCGACGCCCTCTCGTAGCCCGGTTGCCATCGCACCGAGGCGGGCCACCTGGACATGTACTCTGCACCTTGTGCAAGCAGCGGCATACCACTATTATGGCATGTCTAGATTATCTTCGGCTGGAGACGTTGGGCCGGCAACCAGCAGATGGACCGGCAACGTGGCGCCACAAAGAGGCCAAACAATGACGTATGTACGTCGTCGTGAGGTGATGGTTGCTGAGGAGGGGCACGACGATGCGGGGCGAAACCTCATCGTCGCATCCGCGCCCCTCCCCCTCCACTCAGCTCAACCTTTGTGCTCAACACTCGCCCCCAAAAGCATCAGTATCGGCGGCTCCACTGTAGCTCCTAAGACCGGACAGTGCGGTATTTCGACGACTGCTTCTTCCTTCTCGCAGCCATATATCAATCGCTGGTCCCTCTCTCTGCACACCATTGCTGCCAGGCAAGCTCCAAGCCCTGTCATCCCACTCTCGGCCCGCTACAGAACCCCTACGAAACAGCCCAAGGTAGGATGCCCGTATATCCATCTCAGCTGCCTTGGACTGCCCCATCTCGTCCCAATCATCACTAAATCGCCAGCCAGGCTGCGCGACACTTTCCCTCGAACTCGCCTCTTCCATCACGAGACGCAATGGCTCCCGCGAACACGTTGCCCGCCTGGGCCGAGCTCCAGGCGCACCGCGACAGCGTCGGCAAGAACTTTGTCCTCAAGGAGGCCTTTACCTCGGACCCGGAGCGCTTCTCGCGCTTCACCCGCACCTTTTCTTCGGGCGCCGTCTCGGCCGACATCCTCTTCGACTTCAGCAAGAACTTCCTGACGGACGAGACGCTCGACCTGCTCGTCAAGCTCGCCGAGCAGGCCGGCGTCGCCCGCAAGCGCGACGCCATGTTCGCCGGCGACAAGATCAACTTCACCGAGAACCGCGCCGTCTACCACACGGCGCTGCGCAACGTCGGCACCGACGCCTGGGACATGAAGGTCGACGGCCAGGACGTCATGAAGGCGCCCGGCGGCGTCAACGACGTCCTCGAGCACATGAAGGAGTTTTCGGCGCAGGTCCGCAGCGGCGAGTGGAAGGGCTTCACGGGCAAGAAGCTGACGACGATTGTCAACATTGGAATTGGCGGCTCTGACCTGTGAGTGTCCTAGACCCTTGGATGCTGACCTGTCGTTGACACTGCATCTACAGCGGCCCCGTCATGGTTACCGAGGCCCTCAAGCACTACGGCGCCGACGACATGACGCTGCACTTCGTCTCAAACATTGACGGCACCCACATGGCCGAGGCCCTCAAGAACTCGGACCCCGAGACGACGCTCTTCCTCGTCGCCTCCAAGACCTTCACCACGGCCGAGACGACGACCAACGCCAACACGGCCAAGACCTGGTTCCTCGAGAAGACGGGCGGCAAGGGCGAGATCGCCAAGCACTTTGTCGCCCTGTCCACCAATGAGCCCGAGGTGACCAAGTTCGGCATCGACAGCAAGAATATGTTTGGCTTCGAGAGCTGGGTCGGCGGCCGCTACTCAGTCTGGAGCGCCATCGGCCTGAGCGTCGCCATCTACGTCGGCTTCGACAACTTCCACAAGTTCCTGAGCGGCGCCCACGCCATGGACAAGCACTTCCGCGAGGCGCCTCTGCGGGAGAACATTCCCGTCATTGGTGGGCTGCTCAGCGTGTGGTACTCGGACTTTTTCCAGGCCCAGACTCACCTGGTTGCGCCGTACGTATACTCTTCCATATGGGTGAATCCCTGGGCATGTCTGGGGCATGTAACAATGAATGCTGACGGCCGTCCAGATTCGACCAGTACCTCCACCGCTTCCCTGCCTACCTCCAGCAGCTGTCCATGGAGTCCAACGGCAAGTCGATTGCCTCTGATGGATCGTCGGTCAAGTACACGACTGGTGAGTTATGCTCGTGTCTTTCACGTCACGACGGCTGCTGACTACCCAGGCCCCATCCTGTTTGGCGAGCCCTGCACCAACGCCCAGCACTCCTTCTTCCAGCTCGTGCACCAGGGCACCAAGCTAATCCCCACCGACTTCATCCTCGCTGCCCAGTCCCATAACCCCATCTCCCACAATCTTCACCAGAAGATGCTCGCGTCCAACTACTTTGCCCAGGCCGAGGCCCTTATGGTCGGCAAGACAGACGACCAGGTGCGCGCCGAGGGTACCAAGGACGACCTCGTCCCGCACAAGCGCTTCCTCGGCAACCGCCCGACGACGTCGATCCTCGTCGGCGGCGCCATCGGCCCCGCGGAGCTGGGCGCCCTCATCGTCTACTACGAGCACCTCACCTTCACCGAGGGCGCTGTGTGGGACGTCAACAGCTTCGACCAGTGGGGCGTCGAGCTGGGCAAGGTCCTGGCTAAGAAGATCCTCAAGGAGCTCGACGAGGCGGGCAACGGCGAGGGCCACGACTCGTCGACGGGCGGGCTCATTGGGGCGTTCAAGAAGTACGCCAAGATTTAAGGTTGCTTGCGACAAGGAATAGTGCATGGGTGCGTGAATGAGAGGCACGCCGGCTGTTGGGGGTAAAGGGAGACGGAATTAGGAAAGTTAAACAGATTGAGGGGTCATTGAACGACTTGGACGTATCTGACGTTTAGGGCTTACGTGTGACTTGTGCTTCTCGACTTCTTCGTGACCTGTGTATATGGCAGCATGGGCTGTCCGCCGTTGCCGCGACCGGAGCTGTGTCGGTGAGAAAGGCGAAGCGAATGATGGGACGTGGCAAGCATGTACCGTAGATGCGTTTTACGGATTGGGAGCACGTTGCTTCGTCTCGGTGGTGGCGGTGCCCGAGGAGTGGGTCCAGTTCGGCGGACACAGGGTAGGTCGCCGGAGTTGTGTCGGCTGCCGTAGGGCAGGCAGACCTACTTGACTGTGGCTCTTGATATGCCGCATATTTGGATTGGGCTCTGCTGGTACAGCCTGGTTGTTCAAATCAATGCTGCATTCCTTCAAGATATAGCCCAGCGGTTGAGGCTTAAGAAGATGCTTGTCGTGGCGACTTATCGGGCATGTCCTGCCCTTCGCCCCCTTCCACTTCCTTCCCTCCCGTGTCCTTTACTCTGGTAAGTCTGCTTTTGCCTTTTCCTCTTTCTTCAAAAGAGAATTTTTTTGGGTTTAGCGAGTAAATGCTGTAGTCATTGTGTTGCGTTGATCTTGGTTTCTTCGCCATGCGTGCCTGGCCGTCATCTTTGAGTAAACTTAATTCTGACACCGGATGCTTCTATTCAAGAGAATGCAGCCGTCATTATCACGCTCGGCCTTGGTATATAGCAAGTACTCTCTCCATTGTTTCTAGTACTCTAGGTAGCTGACTCTTCAATAGATCTGGTGTGTGAGTACTACTTCAGACATAATATCACTTGAGTAAAGTCACTTGGAAACCTGTAGTCATGACAACCAATGCCTGGTATGGACCATAGTCAGCTCGACGTTACAATTATTACCTCGTTAGAGGCGCATCCCGACTACATCCGAGCCATCTGCGTCCACCCGACACTGCCGTTCGTCCTTACCGCCTCCGGTGACATGACCACCAAGCTGTGGGACCCAAGTTGCTGGACTATCATCGCAATGTCATTAACTCATCTACTTGCCCCAGTCAGCGGGGAGGAATAGGACTAACGGCTGGCCACGCCTTTTCTAACATGTCGCCAAGCTTTGCCTCTTATCCCAAGTCGCTGCCTCAAAGCGCAGTTCTTCCCCGCATATGGTAGCATTTTTCTTGCCATTGCGATATAAGACGGAAACCTCCACTCTCTAGTATTGCGGTCGATAATGACGGCAACCCGCCGATAGTCGGCCGAGCTGAAACTCCGGTGGAGAACTCCATACAACGACTAAAGGCTTTCTCATCCGCCATCACGCGTCACTTCTCATCAGGTATGGAAACACTTGTCCACCCGCCGTGCCGGCATGCTCTGCAGGCTTCTCTGCCACATACCCATCCTACTACATGCCCATCGGATAGTCCCATCGGTGAGTCCGTGGTATCTCAAACAGAGTCCAGGCCACTGTCCAATCCGTGTCGTGCTTCCAAGTTTTCCTATCTGCCAAGTTTGTTCGTCGGCGGAGGTCTTTCCACTGCTCGGTCGGGCCCAACAGAAACAGCGGAGCCAGAGGCTGATTCTTGGCCATTGCCGACTCCTTGGTTGGCATGGTCTGCCATGCTCCAAATTGGGAGATAGGAAGTACCTTCTGGGTGGACCATGCGGTATAGACCTCGTCCGCCGAGGTCTGTACGGCGGCCTGGCACATGATCAGATTCTCACTGTCCTTCTTGTCTAGCAAGCACCTGTCCCCGAAGGCGGTCCACTCTGTGCCATTTTTATTGGCGACCTTGAGCCCAAGAGCGCAGTCTTCGTTATGCATGTACTGGATCTATTTTTAGTATTGATTTCCGTAGAAGACTAGTCACTATAGAGGAAAGGGAGTTCACCTGAGCACATTTGTCCGCTGCTGTGATGTCGCCGTGGAGCAGACGGCGTGGGGTCCGAAGATGGCCAGCCGAAAAGAGGTCTTGCAAATAGTGGTCGGCGAATGCATTCATGGAATATGCCTCTAGGAGACTCTTCTTCGACTTGCCCTCGGCGGCCGCATGTTGGATGGCTGCCGTATGTCCCGTCGAGTAGGCGGTGCGGGCATCATCTCCAAAATGATCCCAGTTATAAAGGTAAGCCTGGCATATGATAGGAAATCCTTCCGCTTCCTGAATGCCGTCATAAGTTGCAATTTCAGGCTGCTGACGACTTCGCCTCCCTTGTAGACGATCGAAGGATCTTTGTGATCTTTGACGGCGGCATTGACAGCATCTACCTCCTTCTTTAGATAATCTACCAGCGCCCGTGCGTCGCCGGGCTGGTCGGCAGGGTTGTTTATCAAGGTGCTCAATGCGTCAATGAAGCGTTTGTTACAGTCTTGCTCGTCTTTCCCATCACTGATGGGGTTTGAAGTGCCGTAGAAATCTCCTGCCAAGGCGGATATATGGTCGTACGTCAGGGGCAGTTGAGGATCTGGTTCGAACCAAGAACGGTAATTGGGAGCTCTGAAGCCTGAAGTTTCTTTCCGCCATCGTCAGTCAGGACAATGTGATCTCCCAGATGTGCGTGTTCGGCGTATTCGAATCCTACATTTCCAGAGCCTGATCAGCATCCCCTTTAGTCACTAACTTGAGAGGTTTTAAATAATCATACCCACGAAGGGGAATGGCAAGGTGAAGCTTGGCTGCTCGCCCGGGAGGGTGACGCGATACGGGGAGAGCCATGTGCTGCGGCAAATGCCTCCAGTCCGCAAAAAATCTTCAAACTCCTTTTCGGTCAAATCACCCTCAGAAGCCGGGCTGGGAGGCGCATCAGAAAAGGTGAGTCATGGTGTCAAAAGAATATCGCGTACTGCCCACTCTGCCCGGCCATTGTGAGAGACCTTCAATCAAATAACGCCGCAAGTGGATATGTGATTGAGCGGGACTACCGACAGCAAGAGAGGTAGGACGTAGGACGAAGAGTAAGGTTTGGTGGAAGCTCAGGGAAGTTGAAAGCGTATTGAATTGATGAACTGATTAGTTCACGGATGATTGCGAAAGAAGCACGCGACTGCCTGTTATAGGTTCCAAGATACTATTCACATACGTCCCTCCCATAGAACCCCATGCACACTTGAAGCTGAGAACATGCCCGGCTTCGGCAAAAGCCGATGCTGACGGAATACCACCAAAAGTCGCTTGTGGCTGTACTAATGTCTCGGCATCGCCGATGAAACAGAATACTCGGCGAACCACTAAGGTGGCTACGACGTCGAAAAAGTCATTTGTGAGTGGTGACAGTCGCAGGCTCTACTGCATTGTTTCTCGCACAATATCTCCGCATTGGAGACAAAATAGAATATTACGTGGTCGCCGCTTCTCATGGTCAACTTCTAAATCGCGTGCCGCGATGCCCAGCGATGTCCAAGCTGCAATGTCCAAGCAGCGATGTGTGGAATGTGTTGGGCGCTGCCCCTGTTGACAAGTTGTTTGCCTGTGTATTTGTGATTATGAGCTTGCCTTCAAGCAGCATTGGCCATATACTAGAACTCTCAAACACATMGTTCACTGAAGGCTTCGCCGGCTTGAMGGCGACATATTGCAAGGACACAGTCATCCTAGTCTGAGACTTGCATTCGAGCACGAGACCTGCATCTGCATCGCGCATCACGGATGACACCACGGCGGTTGCGTCCAGTGACATAGCATAGTGCTTGCAACAACCATAATCCACTCAGATGCAGGCTTATCGCGCAAAAAAGGTTATTCGAGCGGTTCTACGTCGGCTACTAACATTCCAGACATGTCATCTCTCTGCGCCTCAGCTGGGCTGAGACAGACCTCACCCTTCGGCAGTGCTTTCCGGCCACAGTTTTGAGGAGAGCTGCACGTGGCTGGATTAGGATGTCCTGTCAACGCCACAATCTGTCCATCCAGCTGAACAGATGCACGATATCGTTGGGAGCGAGCCATGGAGGTCGCTCACAGTCGGGGACGAAGATCAAGGCCAGTCAAACGTGCCAGCTTCAATGTACCGCCTACTCTAGACGCAGCTGAAAAGTTGTGTCACGTAGTAACAATGCGGTACAGAACACTCGAGAGCGAACCGGGAAATGATCGACAGAAACTGGCCCTGACTCATGGCTTTAGGCCTGTATATACGGAGTAGCTAATATGTAGCTTAGACTTTACCGTGCCTAACTTGACACACAGACACGTTATTCTTGGCTGACCTAATCGATTACACCTCAGCCTACCATCAACCACAATGAAGGCCGCATTTCTCCTCGGCATTGCCCTAAGGACTTGGGCTGGCGAACAAAGCACTGAGCCAGTTGCTGAACAGTGCGGCAAAGGGACTGCAAGCATGTTTTGACGACGGAGCGGCTGTTCTTTGTAGATGTTGAGTTAGTTAGTCAGCCGCGCAGGGAATTAGGATAGTCCGTGCCGGAGCCCTAATTCCCTCGTGTGTGTTCGTGCCCTTTGAGGGCTTTTCTAGTCTAGCAAGATCATCAGTTTGAGTCTTCCATAGCCCTTTCCTCAGTAGATAAAGTGAGATCTGCACCGAATACAAAAGTTGTGATAGATCAACTATTCAAACTGTAAGCGCTCAGCTTCTAGCTAATGGCGAGATTGACTACGGAGTAGGCGGTGTACTAATGGTTGTATCTACTCTAGGTTTGCGGCATTGATTGCAGCAAAACCTTCGTTCATCCTAGCTCCAGAAGCGTTATGAGCATATGTGCAGACTTGTTCTCACCGGGGACATTCCGCTACTCAGCCAACATCAGCGGACTCGACGACGCCGGAAACGAGTGTTGGAAAGGCCAAGTCGCCCAAGGCCGTTCTGGGTGACGGAAAAGCCTGTTATTTTAGTCTTCGAAAGTGGTGTAAGCATTGCGGTGACTGCTGTTAACGCCTACCCAACGAATCGACTGTTTCTGTCAGATTGATGCAGGGAGGTTCTCGTCGTTCTATGGCAAGTTGCCGAAGTGAGCTACGGTCGTTGTTTGGAGTTCTCTACTAGAGTTTAAGCTCGGCCGACCGTTGGCGCGTGTCTATCCTGATGGACGTTGCTCCGACTCTCAAGAGTTGGAGCGTTTTATATCTACGTTTTACGATTCCGTCCTAGGTGTAGTACTCGACGGTTATGCGACTCTGTTAGTTTGTTGGGTTGAGGGTGCGGACAGCTGCACCAAGAAGTGTAATGGTCGAGCCCTCTAATCGGCTTTTAGTGCACAACTTGGCAGATAATCGACGGGGAACTGACCTGCTAAAACGGGCTCGTGGTACGGGGACGTGAACTACGAGATGAAGAACAGATTTTACCTGCGAAGGCTCCGGGTTGAAGGAATTGCTCCTCTAGAAAAAACTTAGAATAGGCACGAAGGAACACTAGTAGTATTTAAGCTGACATCCCTTCCCCTACTGCGAACCAGTACCCGTACCTGATTGATCTCCTCTATGTCTATTATTTTGTTCCCCGTATATTGGCTAAACCCAGCCTTGAACTCCTTTGCTTGTCTTTTAAGCGTTTGGCTGGTCTTTGTGAACCTCCACAAATCTTTTAACTCGTGGAGTTCGGGGACCGAGCGCCGTTTGGCAGAGACGATGCTTTACATTCGTTGAATGGGCGGCTGCGATGAGTCTTCTCCCAAGATCAGCTACGTAAGTCTAACCAGGGCGATGGTGTTACACGGCGAACCTGTCGAGGACAGCATCCTATTTGGCGAGGACTTCGAGATCGTAATTGTTGAGGCCCCTCTCCTTGCCGCGGTCTGTATGGTGTCTGCTCGCCTAGCCATTGGACCTCACGCGGCCCGCAGCAAATGCTGGGTCGGCACGTCGTTCACGTGAAGACATGTCTGGAGTGCTGGCGAGGTCGACGGCTATTGAGACGAAAGAGGGATGGCGCAACAGCGGCAAATGGAGGGAGCACTTACGCGTTATGGGGACCCAAGGCGCCATGTGGCTGCGGTCGTTAAACCTCCTAAAAGGGCAATCCGCAGGGTGTCCACATGAGGCAGCCTTGGCCAGGTCAACAACTCTGTCAATCCAGTGCCACTCGCGTGAGCGTCTGCTCGAGTTTCTTATCTAGGGACCCATTTCATCTATGAGGGACACAGGGACAGGGGATTCGGGCCGCGAGAGCGTACGGTCAACTCCTGGTTTCCGTATCTGCACGGAACGCCGACGGCCGAACCGACCTGCCGCGGCATTAACGGCTTCAGGGCACCCCAAACAAGTACTCGTACAACGTCGTGAGCAAATAAGAAGGCCGCGGCGAGCCTTGTGGGCGTGCCTGTCGCCGTAACGTGCGACGATAAAACGACGGACCGACAGAGACCCACTGTTACATGGCGCACTTCGGCGCGAGACGGGCGAGACGGAACCGCAGAGCCTGGCACAGCGTAACAAACGGTGCAACCGGTGGCAGCCGGCAGCCAGCAGCCAGCAGCCACTCGCGCACTCTCTCCGTTCAGCCGAACGGACGGGGGAATGAATCGAGAGGGCATCGTTTCGGGTCGCCGCGGAGGAGAGGCTGGGAAAAGAGCAGATCTAGGAACCAGGCATGTCTCGCGGCCCGTGAGATATCGAGGGAGCTTCGAACTCTGCAGCCACTGAAGCTGATGCATCCGTTGTAAATGCGACAATATTCAAATCACCTCATCGGAACAGTGGCATGGAAACTCAGAGGTCTCATGTGCCCGCAAGGGTCTCGTGGCGCGGCGGCCTCTCTGCGGCCAGACGATGGTAAGCGTGTGCATGAGGTTGTGTTGAATACAAGGAAGAGCGGGTGCAGGCGGGGAGACCCGTCGGGCGCTGCTCGGCTCTGCGGAGAGGCAGCATGTGCAAGAGGCATTTACCAAACGAAGCGGCGAGTATCTCTGGCGGCTGTGTAAGTGACGATCGACTCAAGGGGTCTAGTATGGCAGCATCGTGCGAGTTTGCGGTCCGAGTGGCGGACCGTCGTTTCCTGGGCTCACGGATGATGAATTGCCTCTTTGCGCCATTTCAGATGCCATCCCCTTGTCGCTACTTCGTACGTCATTCCGAGGCGTTGGTCCCCTAGAGAGGTGAGGCGTCTCTTCAACTCGCTAGCGATGCTCGAGCTCTCTTGGATCCCCCTCCCCCACCATGCACCCAGCATCGGTAGTGCTGAGTCGCGTCGCTGCAGCTGCCGCAGGGCCAATTGCGTGTGCTGCCGCTGCGGGAAATCGTGGGTGCTGCCGCCGCTTTCGATGCGTCGTCGTCAACGGGCCGCATGGACACGCAACAATAAACACGGCATCTTGGTTGACTGCGGCACTTTCAGAGAATGCGCGTGGCATCACACGGCGCCGCTTGCAAGACACGAGCACGCGTCGGGCACAGTGTACGAAGTATCTGATGGAGTAACAGAGAGGCAATTCGGCCACGGAGCAACGGGGCGCAGCGCTGCCGTCGTCCGCTGTGGTGCGAGGCCTTCAGTGGCGGCAGGCGAGGTTGCACTGAGCGGCCCCCCAATGCGCCCTGGAGCGAGCCACTGACTGGCCGCGCGCTGGTGGCGTGTCGGGCTTGGCACGCACCCAATGGGACGGCTAGTGGCAGTGGACCGCTGGCTGTGCCACAGTCCATTGGCTTGGAGGGTCAAACTTTGCGGCGGCGACGGCGGCTCGCTCTAGCGTGTGTCGCGCTGGAGCCTCGCTGTAAGCTGTCGCTGCGTCGCCCTGGAGACGACGAAGGGCCTGGGAGGAATTCAGGTGCCGCGACGCGCATGCCAGGCGGTCGAGGGCGAGCCGGGCCGAGTCGAGGCCACGCCTCGCTGTGGGCCGGCGGCAGGGCAACCGTGAAGCCATCGTCGACGAGTTCGTCATGACGATATGAACCGGAATGGACCGCAAAGAGGCTGATATGGCGCCCGTCAAGGGCAGACCAGGGCCGCCAGGCGCTGCTGCCCCACTGGCCTTGTTCTGCAGCGGGCCCCTCCTGCTGCTGCCCAGCCTCTGCCCCGCCGACCAGCGGACGTCATTCGGCCTGCTGGCTTGGCCGAATTAATATCGTGAGGCAGGTGTGAGTCGCTAACCTCACCCTTCCGCAAGCGTCCTGCCCCGCCTTCCCTGCTGCCCGCCAGCCTCAGTTTATATAAACTCACTCCAGGCCCCCCTCCTTCGTCTCTCGTCTTGACCGTCACCTTTTCAACTTCTTCAGACCTTCAACCACCCTGCCTCTTGCATTGCTTCTCAGCGCTCTCTCTTCTTTATACGCTCGCCATCGCGTCTGTCCTTGACGCCTTGTCAATTGAAGATACTCACCCTACCACCAACGCAACACCCCGACACCGTTTTCATCATGGGCAAAACCGCCGTTCACTTTGGCGCTGGCAACATCGGTACGTCATGCCACTTGCTGCCCACTTGCTGCCCCCAGCGTCACGCAAGGGACTTCCACTGGCCCTGGCTGTGTGAGCTGCTGGGGACGACGGCCTAAGCAGAATCGAAGCATCTTGTCTAACACGCCTGCCCTCGTATAGGCCGCGGCTTTGTTGCCTGCTTCCTCCACAACTCGGGCTACGACGTCATCTTTGCCGACGTGGTCGACTCCCTGATTGACCGCATCAACACCACGCCCTCGTACAGGGTCATCGAGGTGGGCTCCGAGGGCACCACGGAAAACATAATCACCAACTACCGTGCCATCAACTCCAAGACGCACGAGGAGGATCTGGTCGAGGCCATCAGCACTGCCGACGTGGTCACCTGCTCCGTCGGCCCCAACATCCTCAAGTTCATCGCCCCCGTCATCGCCAAGGGCATCGACCGCCGCTCCGACGACGCGACGCCGCTGCACGTCATTGCCTGCGAGAATGCCATCGGTGCCACCGACACGCTTGCCCAGCACATCAAGGACGCCCGCAACACGTCGCCGGACCGCCTCGACACTCACCACAAGCGCGCCCGCTACGCCAACTCTGCCATTGACAGAATTGTGCCTGCCCAGGWCCCCAACGCCGGCCTCGACGTGAAGCTCGAGAAGTTCTTTGAGTGGGTCGTCGAGAAGACGCCGTTCGAGGACATTGGCATCCCCCCCATCGAGGGCATCAACTGGGTCGAGAACCTCCATCCCTTCATTGAACGCAAGCTCTTCACCGTCAACACGGGCCACGCCACCGCCGCCTACCACGGCTACAACCGCAGAAAGCGCACCGTCTACGATGCCCTCCAGGATAAGAACATCATGGCCGAGGTCCGCGGCGCCCTCATGGAGACCAAGAACCTCATCGTGTCCAAGCACGAGATTGACGAGGCGCACCACGCGGCCTACGTGGAGAAGATCATCAAGCGCATCGGCAACCCCCATCTCGAGGACGCTGTCGAACGTGTCGGCCGCGCACCCATGCGCAAGCTCTCCCGCAAGGAGCGCTTCGTCGGCCCCGCGGCCGAGCTCGCCGAGACGGACCAGCCCATCAAGTTCCTCCTCGACGCCATCGAGATGTGCTTCCGCTTCCAAAACGTCGAGGACGACGACGAGTCCAAGGAGCTGGCCGAGATCATGTCCAAGAACACGCCCGAGGACGTGGTTGCCAAGGTGTGCGGCGTCCAGACCAACGAGAAGATCTACCCGCAGCTGGTGCAGCGAGTCAAGCGCGTGCAGGACGACAGCCGCGAGGATTGACTGGATGGCCGATGTAGCCAGTCGTCTGCTGCGTCGTCGAATAGCAACCGGCGGCTGGGGCCCAAGATGTGACTGGGCACGGGTTGTCGGGACGGGCATGCCACGCGGCGTTGATGAGACATGAATTTGCCATGATGATGCCGGGCGCCTGTTGACCGTGCTTTTGTCTTTTTATTTTATTTTACGCCAAAGAGCATTGGCGCATGGGACGGATTGGAGTTTGTTGGACGGTGCTTGGCAATACCCAAGCTCGGGACGGGGCTTAAGCTTCAATGGAGCTCGAGCAGGCAACCATAGATAGGTTGAGTCGTGACAGAAAAAGAGAGGGACTCTTGATCAGAACCTTGACGTTGCATGTGACAATCCGCTCATGGGTCGTTCCACTCGTGCAGCATGCAGTCTGCGTGAGTGGTGTGTCCCGTCCATACTCCGTACCTGGCCACGGCTCGGACTGATATTGACCGTGGATAGCCGTGCCGCTCTTGAAGCAACGTTCCTGCATGCTGCAGTTTGTGACCAACTTATACAACGCTGGTCTGCAGTTTCTCGTATGATGGAAGTACGCATGGCTCGATGGCGGCTTGGACACGGTTAAGCATGGCAGGCATGAGGCCAACATGGTACGGCTGCTAGCTGCCAGCTGCTAGGAACTAGTCGCCTATAAATAGGGGGCGATGGACGGACTCTTGGATATGTCCTTCTTCTTGGGCACAAGTCGAGCTGAAGAGGTGCTAGGTTAGGTATGCTACATGTAAGTGAAGCTGTCTGGGATAATCTCGGCTGTCTCTGATTAATGGTGGCAGTTGTGTTCTCGAGACTTTAAATCAGGAGCCAGACACGCACAAGTTACACGGAGCACAGCTACACGGAGCGCAGCTACACGGAGCACAGCTACACGGAGCACAACTACCACCTGAGCACGACAGACGACAACAGGCAAAATGTTGCTGCACCTGCTGGTTCTGGGACTCTCGTCGGGCCTCGCGGCCGGCGGCATCGTCGTCCCCATCAGCGACGTCAAGCCTCTGCCGCTCAAGACGGAGGGCGCTGTCTCGTCGGTCAAGGAGCTCTTCCGCAAGAGCTGCCCCGAGGAGGTGTCGGCGCGAAACCCGTACCCGGCGCCCGAGGTGCTCATGTCGTCGTACGGCGACTTCGGGGCGCCCGACGACGCCAGCGCGCTGGGCAACGGCACCAGCACCATGTTCGCGTCGTCGGACAGCCTCGTGCGCGGCGCGGTGGAGGCGTGGGCGCAGCACCAGCACCTGGTGCTGCGGCCGGACGTGGTCTGGTTCGAGGTGCTCGCGCAGCTCAACTTCTACATGGGCAAGCACAGCGAGGAGCTGCGGCACCTGTTTGTCGACTTTGCGGGCAAGCGGGAGATCCAGGTGCGCGGGTTGACGTGGCGCGAGGTGGTGGGCGCGTTCGGCGGCGCGATCCAGCAGCGGGTCAAGACAGACTGGCTGCAGGGCTGGATCGCGCCGGGCTTCAGCACGACGACGCAGGCGGACAACCTGACGGCGACGGTGCTGATGATGGGGCTTGTGCAGCGCTACTTCGACTTCTCGGGCGGCATCATCTGCGGGCTGCCGTCGGTGCAGCTGCTCGGCGAGCGGCGCGACTGGGCGCGGCTGGCGGACAAGCTGGAGCGGCTGGGAGAGTTTGGGCCCGAGGCGCGCGCGTACGCGGAGAGGCTGCGGCCGATCCTGCGGCGCTTCGTGCAGACGTGGGACGCGCCGGGGAGCTACGAGGTGCGGGCCTTTTGGACGCAGATTGTGCGCGCGGACCGGGCCGTGGCGTGTGGCGCCGGGCCGGCCGAGTACCGCATCTCGGGCTGGATCACGGGCTTCCTGCACTGGACGGAGGACGGCTCGCTGCGGGTGGCGGCCGGCGCAGCGCCGGGGGGGCCCGAGGCGACGACGCTCGACGGCGTGGCGTACGCGCCCGCGGCGCTGGACGGGCTGCCCGTGGGCTACGCGCGCGTGCCGCTCAAGATGCTCGACCACCCGCGGCCGGGGACCGACACCGCGGCGTACCTGCTGGGCGGCAACGTGGGCGTGGCGCGCGCGGCGGCCAACGGCGACGGGGGCCGCACGGGCACGCTGGCCCAGCCGCTGAGCGCCTGGTTCCTGTACGGGCCCGTGCTGGGCGGCAACGAGACGGCGGAGACGGGGGGTGCGCGCGGCAGCCGGGCGGAGCTGGAGGGGATCTGGGGCGGGCTGCAGAGGAGCTGCCCTGGCGACCGTCGACGTGGTGAAGCCGCGGCGTGGGGACGGTGGTGATGTTCGGCGGTCGAGTTGAAGAGGCGCGACGTTGTAATGTCGGTGATGCTGTGAGGTGCTGCAGGGACAAAAGCTTAGTCTATATGCTCGGTGTTTTCGGGAGTTGTTGAAATTCAATGCTTGATCCATCTCATGCAAGTCGATCAAGTTGGTTGTGTCGTCCGTTGTCGTGCTCCCCGCTGGCACCCGCCCACATGTGATGGCGGGGTGTCAACTCACGCGACACCTTCCACGCAGTCGCCCAGGCGGTGTCGTTCCTCTGCAACCTGAGATGCCTCCTCTCGCCTCCGTCACCCCCAACGAGCGCCCCGACGTGCCACCATGGCTGCCGTCCAGCACKCACGCACGCGTCCGGCGCGCGTCGCCGCCAACACGTCCAGGCCGCTGCAGCCTCACGCTCCCGCCAGCGCCCCGATCGCCGTCTTCCTGACGAACCTGCGGCTCCTCGACCTCGACCTGCTGCCCGACTGGCCCGCCATCGCGCCCGAGACGTTTGCCACGTCCGGGTCTAGCGTGCAGGGGCACAAGCGGCGCGTTCACTGCGTCGAGTGGGCGCTGTTTCGCCTGTTTGCCCTGTGGGATCCAGACGAGACGGCCAATGTGAGTGCCCGACATCCACGCACGAGAACAGAACCCGTCTAACGCGATGCTCGCAGAAACTCAAGCCCTTCTTCCCGCCGCTCGACCAGATGCAGTCCCTCAACCTACGCGCCGCCCTCCTGCGCGCCCTCGAGCAGGCAAAGAAGAACGGCATCCTGGGCCGCGACGCCGCTATCCGCAAGACCATGCTCGACGAGTGCAAGGGCGAGCGGCTCGAGGAGGTGCTGGCGTACTTCTACGCCGCGGTGCTGAACAAGGTCGTCGCCGACGCCGAGGGCTGCCATCCCGCGCCGGCCGCCGCCTTCGCGCTCGAGAACAGGGGGTACACGGGCGACAACGCGGAGCTGGCCGCGCTGGTGCTGGCCCACAGGGTCTCGCTGCGGCGCATACTCGAGCGAAAGGACGTGGTGAGGAGTCGGTACCGCGACTTTGCGGGCCTGCTGAGCGTCAAGGAGCGGACCGTTGCGCGGCGCAACGAGGTCGTCCGCGCGCGCCACGAGCACGCCGGCCTGGAGACGCTGTCTGACAATGCGAGGGAGGAGATGCGGCGGACGCTGCGAAATAACTGGTCCGGAAACGAGCGGTGGATGCAAACGCTGCTTCTGGGCGACTCTGGCGGCAAGGGGACCGGTCTCCTTGCGATGCCCTTTGACAGGGTATGGAGACGCGTCCAGCAGGGCCGGCTGGCGGAGCTGGAAGAGGATGGCGGTGGGCTCCTGGAGCAGCTCGAGGGCCGCGTGAAGGCGCAAAAGGAGAGGTTGGCGCGATGGGACGCCTTTCGGAGCGAGACGCGGGAGCGCCATATGCAGCCGTCGCCGTCAAAGAACAAGGCGCAAGGTGAGGGGGAGGTGACCAAGGGAATCGACCTCAACTTTGTCGGCCATCAGCATCTGCACGTCGGAGGGTTGGCTACGCGAGCAACGGGCATTGGCAGAAAGGAGCCGCCCTTGATGGACGAGTATGGAGATTTGGTCGATGGGCTGCGGGATGAGCTGGCGCAGATTCGGAGTCGGGGATCCAAGTCGACTGCATTCCTGGCACGGTATCGGAGACGATCGCTTCACGACGGCGGCGATGCAGTGTCGGAGATGAGTGAGCTGGAAGACGAGCCGGAGCCGGAAGAGGTGGTCCCAAGTCAGCCTCTTGCGGAGACGTTCAACGAGAGGGTGGAGATGGCACGGCGGCTACCTGTGAGGCCACGAATGTCACGGTCAGACGACTCGCAGCAATCGTCGACAAACAACTCGTCCAGCTCAACGGTGGCTCGGGAAGCTTCTACTGCTCAGCAGCTCCTCGACCCTGACATGGAAATCTTGGACCCCCCTAGCCGCAGCAGCCTCTGGGATGCCTCCCCGCCGGCCAGCCCCTCGCCCCAGCGATCGCCAGTACGGAGGGCAGCCTCCCCCTCAAAGCCCCCATTCGCAGATATACAGCGTGCCCCCTCGCCGACACAGCAGCTCGCCGATCAGATCCTCGCGTCCATGGTCGACGCGCCCCCCTCCCCGACGAAGCGCCCCCAGACCCGGCACACCCTCTCCCTCGCCCAGCGCACCCGCCTGTCCATGGCCCGCGCGAACAACAACCCCTTTCTCGACGGCGACGAGCCCGAGCCCGAGCCCGAGCCCGAGCCCGACCTTGAGCTCCCGACCATAGCCGAACCCACGCCGCCCGTCGCCGAGGAGGCGGAGCAGGACGACCTCGCCAGCCGCACGCGGCGCAGCATGGCCGGCTTCGAGCGGGCGCAGCAAAAGGCGCAGCTCGAGCGGCGCCGGTCGCTGCGCCAGTCCAGGGCGATGCCGCCGCCTCAGCGCAGGGAGGGCAGCTACTTCCCGCGGGTCGACGAGGAGACGGCGGTCCTGGCGGAGGAGCTGATGGTCGAGGAGGACATGGAGGCCGTGTTTCGGTCGAGGCCGAAGATTAAGGCGAGTCCGGTGGCGAGCCCGACGAGGGAGTGAGGGTTAACGCCGCACTCATTTTCAAACCACGTTCATCATGAGACCATCACTGGCTGTCTTCAAGTGTTGTACATTTGTATACGTAGATGTTTCAAGATATTTTGATACACGGCCTTCCCCCCTACCAGCCCTGCTTCTTCAGCTCCAACACCCGACTGACAGCCGCCTTGAAGCCCGTCTTGAAGCGGCCCCTCCAGCGCTGGCTGCGTAACCGCTTCTTCTTGAGGCCCTTACGCTCGTGGAACTTCTGCGAGTGGTACTTGTTGCGGATCTTCTGGTCGCGGCACATGCGGTCGAGGACGCGCAGGGCGACCATCGGGGTGGGCGCCGACGTAGGCGTGAGGCGGTCCTTGACGAAGACAGTGCGGCCGGCAACGGCCTTGGTGCGGACCTTGGGTCGGGTGAGGGGGTCGCCGATGCCGAGGGCGCGGCCGTAGGCGGCCGACTTGTTGGCGATGATGGAGGCGATGTCGAGGTTCAAAGGCGTCGAGGCGTCGGCCGCCGTGTAGGGGTGGTCTGGCTTGGCCGCTGCAGTCTCGGACGCAGAGGGAGGAGTGCCGGTGGCGGCGGGAGGTGGAGGTGGAGGAGGAGGCATGGCGGCGTTGGGCGGCACCTCTGCGCTGGACATAGGTGGGCGAGATGGCCTAGATTGTTCCGTCGAGACGGGGGCATCTTCCTTGGACGGCTGCTGGGTCTGCGCGGGACCATAGTTGCCGACGAGGGGGTTCGAGCGGGCCCGAGGGGGTCGAGAGGACGAGGCATCGCGACTCGGACTTGACGCGCTGAACAGCATAGGGAGAGACGTCGAGAAAGCACGCGCCGGGAGGGATGTTATCCGTGTCGATGATGCCACGGCCCTCGACAGCATCGAGCTGCCGTATCTTGTGGTTGTGGCCCTGGAGGAGTCAGTAAGGGGTGCTCGTCCATGCCTCAGTAAATTCCGGCACGTACATCCTGCTGAGACGAATGCGACAGCAGCCAGCCAATTGGCTCGGCGGTGGTCGTCAATGGGCTGATTCAGGGCTGGTGAAGCTCGGCTTGGACGTCGAATCTCGAAAGCCGTTGGGCAAAAAGTCGCAAGGTGCAAGGTCGGTCGCCCGGCTGACGGAACAACGTTTATGCGGGCACCCCACCGCTCGCGGGTACAGGTACTTGCGTCGCGCGGCGCGCCGCCCACGCGCCAAAGTCACCCGCTACATCACACCACGCACGCCACTCCACCAAGCTGGCAGCTCGCGAGAAAACACAGGCATCAGCAGCGCTGGCCAAAATCTGCATTCGCTCTTCGCCCACGCCTCCCGTCGCTCGCTTAAGCGTCTCCCGGACCCGTGCCCCCCTGAGAAGCTTGAATCACCGTTACTTTCGACGCGAGCGGGTTGTTGGCCGTCATTCCTGGGCGAAACAGTCACGGCGTGCCGAGTCTCTCGTTGCGACTCGCCGGCAGCGGCCCGAGCTGGACGGCTCGACGACGACAGCATGTCCTACAACCAGTATGGAGGTGAGTCTGGCGACGCGTCCCCGGTCKCGGCGACGTGCTGCAGCAGATGGSCTGACCACTTTTTCTTGTCCGTCCGCAGGAAATCCCTACGGCGCCGCGCCGCCTGGCTATGGCGGCTACGGGAACCCCCCCCCCGGCATGGGAGCCCCTCCCGGCCTAGGTACTGAGCCTGACTACGATCCCGCCTACGACGGCGACGTTGATCCGTACAGCGGTACTGACTCTGATTCCCCAGGCCCTTCTCCCGGAATGGCCTCTGCTCCCGGAATGGCGGCTCCGGGCGTGCAACAGCCCCCCGGCGCCCAGCAGGGCAGCCGTCCTACTGCCCCCTCGAACTTCCAACCCCCCGTCAACATGCCCAACATCAACTTCAACGCGCCCGTGATTCGACTCGGCACTGGAGCCTCTAGCTCTGGCGGACGAGGCGGCGACTCGTCGTCGCCGGCCGGCGGTGGTCGCGCAGGCCTGGGCATGGAGCGTGGTGGTGAACACGGCAGGGACCGCGGTGCCAGAGAGGTGCAGCAGGTGCTCATGCCTCCTACGGTAGACGAAAGACTCCGAACCATGGCTATTTGCCTGCTCCCCGAGGGCCTTGGCGGCGATAAGGGCGCGCAGAAGATCTGCGGTGCCGTGGGACGGTTTCGCAAGTGGGAACCGTCGGCCAGTCTCTGGCCTGGCCACGATCACAAGCTTGGCTTCGTGCTGTTTGACGACCACGAGTCGATTTCGATCGCCATGAAGCTCCTCCGAGAGGGGGGCGTGGACGTGCCCGTCAAGCGACAGCCAGGAACTGCTGAGCCTCCGAAAGACGACGTCGAGGGCATTGAGAAGACTAGACTGTGTGTTTCGTTCGACGAGGCGACAGACGAGTACCAGCAGTCACTAGACGAGAGCCGAGGCGACGACCCTGAGTTTCAGCACAGACTAGAGGCGGCCCGACAGGCGCTGAAGCAGGTCCAGCGCGAGCTCTTCTACCCTCCGATTGACAGCGGCCTTGATGTGGACGGCGACACGCTCATGACGAACAACGAGATACAGGCAAACGTGGAGGTGGTCAATATTTCGATTGCTCAGGAGGACGAACTGGCCGACATCCCCGCCGAGATGCGCGAGATCGTGTCCAAGGAGATTGCCGCGTTCCGCGAGCGAAGCAACCAGCGGGACATGGAGCGCCTGAAGAGAGAGGAGGAGATTGAGGAGCGGCACCGACGACAGAACGGATCGTCGTCTACCGCAGGAGCCAACAACATCCCGCTAGGGCCCCGAGGCACTACGGCGCCCACCGGACCCCGAGGTCAAAATGGAACTGACCAGGGCGTCTCCTTTGTCAATGGCGGGGTTCAGGACCGAGTCCTGGGGGTCAACGACCCCGGCTACGACACGGACGCGAGCGACGATGAGCTCTACCGCAGAATTCTGAAGAAGGCCGAAGAAGAGGAGAACAAGCGGTTTCTCGAACTCGAACGCAAGTGGAAGAACCGGGAGCGCACGCGACAGCTTGCGCTGGACCGCGAGAGGGAGCGCGAGCAACACGAGGCCGAACAGCTGCAGCGACGAAAGGACGAGCAGTTTGCCGAGGAGATGGCCTGGGACGACGAGCTCGAGGCGAGGCGCAAGACGCACCCGTACTATCGCGACCACGCCGCGTGGGCCAGACAGCGGGCCATTGACCGGGCGCGAGAGGAGGCGCTGGACGACGCGGATCGCCGGGAGGAAGAGGAAGAGAACCGACGCGAGCAGGCGCAGCTTGAGCGCGCTCGGGGCCAGGCCGACTCGTTCCTCGACCAGCAAGATCGCGAGGCGGACCGACACCAGCCGGCTGCCGCCACCGTTCCCGCGCCTGCGCCCTTCAAGCTGTCCCTGGGAGCGGCGGCGCGAGGCGCCCAAGCCTCGCGGGCCATGCCGCAGCGACGCACCATGGCCGAGGTCGAGGGCCTGCTCGACGATGAGGACAACGAACCATCGGTCCGCCGACCCCTGGTGCCGATCCAGATGGATGCGGCGTCGGCCTCTGCGGGCATGACGGAGGAGGAGATTACGCAGGCGGTGCGCGCGCTGGCGCAGGAGATCCCCTCGGACAAGGACGGCCTGTGGGCCTGGGAGGTCAAGTGGGACTACATGGACGAGGGCATCGTGCGGGAGCGGCTGCGCCCGTTTGTGGAGAAGAAGATTGTCGAGTACCTGGGCGTGCAGGAGGAGATGCTGGTGGAGACGGTGGAGGAGCATGTGCGCAAGCACGGCAGTGCGGGCGGCTTGGTGGAGGAGCTCGAGGGGGTAAGTTTCCCTGCCACGCGTGGTCTAGTCGGCCAGATGGGATGGTGTGTTTGCTAACGAGTGTGCAGGCGCTGGACGACGAGGCCGAGGACCTGGTCAAGAAGCTCTGGCGCATGGTCATCTTCTTTACCGAGAGCGAGAAGCGCGGCCTACCTGCATAGGCGGGCGCGCTGAGTGTGCTTGGAGCATGGGGGATGCGTTGGCGGTGTGGCGTGATGCCTCGTACGATGTGAAGGGGTAGATGTGAGGGGAGCCACACCTTGACAGGACGACGGCACCGGAAGGGAGTGATACCAGGCGAAGAAAACGGTTGCATTTACGGCTTGCAAAACGAGGGAACCGGTGGACAGGCTGCAAGTCGCCTGCCGCCGTGTACAAAACCATGTAGCAGTGCTTTTTTGTCAGCGATACACCACGAGGGGCGGGCTGGTGTTCAGGTTGCATGTAGGAGTTTTCAGCGCCGGTCGGCGTACGGGCTGCATTCGGGACTGCGGAAGGGATTKCTTCCTGAGATTTGTGTCTGCTGTGCGACGTGATGGACATGGCTTGCTGTTGCTCTGACTGCTGTTTCTGTGTCAGTATGTAGTTGCCGGCGGGGGCCGGCGTGCCGAGGCTGCCCCACGCTCCCCACTTTGCTCCGACGTCCTCTCCGCAGTTGTTGGAGATGAAGATGAAGGCATCCAAGCGCAAGCGTCTCTGTCTGCCCATGTTGGGTCCCTTTGCGGCGAGGCGCGGAGCGCGGCTCATCCCCTCGAGAGCCGAGACGTGGCAATGAGCATCGTCAATGCAGCGCAGCCATCTCCGCTCAACACCTGGGAACTGAACACGCATCAACAGCAACAACAGCAACAGCAACAATGAACGTCGACAAAAAGGGCCTCTACCAGCTCCGGCAAGGCCCCAACACGGCCCTCACCAGCCCCCCGCCCCCCGTGCCCGACGCGCTCGTCTCCTTCCCGGCGCCGCACGTGCTGCTCGTGACGCTCAACCGCCCCGAGCAGCTCAACGCCGTGCCGCGCGCCATGCACGCGCAGCTGCACCGGCTCTGGGCCTGGTTCGACGCCGAGCCGTCCCTGCGCTGCGCCGTGCTGACGGGCCGCGGGCGCGCCTTCTCGGCCGGCGCGGACCTGCGGCAGTGGCACGAGCAGCACGCGGCCGGCGCGGCGAGCAGCGCCGACCGCGACCCCGAGGCCTGGGCCGACGGCGGCTTCGGCGGCCTGAGCAACCGCCGGGGCAAGAAGCCCGTCGTCGCGGCCGTCAACGGGCTGTGCCTCGGCGGCGCGCTGGAGATGGTCCTCAACGCGGACCTCGTCGTCGCGGCCGCCGACGCCACCTTCGGGCTGCCCGAGGTGCGCGTCGGCGCCGTCGCCATCGCGGGCGCCCTGCCGCGCCTGACGCGCACCGTCGGCCGCCAGCGCGCCTCGGAGATGGCCCTCCTGGGGGGCACGCACCCGGCGCGGCAGCTGGCGGACTGGGGCGTCGTCAACAAGGTCGTCGAGCGCGGCGAGGTCCTCGCCGGACGCGGTCCTCGTGACCCGCGAGGGCCTGCTGGGCGGGTGGGCGGCCGAGGACCCGCGGGAGAGCACGCGCCGCGTCGACGGGGGCGTGTATCGGAGCATCGACGGGGGGGAGAACATGCGGGAGGGCGTGGCGAGCTTCGTGGAGAAGAGGCCGCCGGTGTGGAGGGATAGCAAGCTGTGAGGGAGGCTCTGGCTGTGCTTGGGATGTGTCTGGACGGGATGTGTCTAGGTGGGCTCTCGGAGCTTGATGGACGTGTCACTCCTGGTCGGTGGCCGCGATTCAGCACCCAAGCAAACTTGTACTCTACGGCGATGTTGCAAGATCGTGAGCGTCGTCAACGGCCATTGGTTCGACGATGCGGGACGGCCCGACGTGGCGCCCAGCGTGGCGCCCAGCGCCTCTTAACTTGACCCCTTTGTTCTCTCCCATCCTGTGCGAAAGTCGTTGCGGCGCCCAAGTCTATCTTTGTTCCTTATGTCTATGGATGAGATGCATCACGTCGTTTCACGCTTTGACATATCCTAGGCTTGCCTCCAACGATCAAAAACGACAATACGGCTGTAATCCCCGAAACCGCCGCAAACACCGCAGCCATATTCCCATAGCCAATAGTATCTCTCAAGGCACCGCTCATCATGGGACCCACAGTGAGTCCGGAAAAGAAGAACATCGTGCTGAATCCATACAGTTGGGCATAAGGCCCATTCTTCCCGAAGAAGCCGGGATTCGCCTTGTCGTACCTTTGTATAACATCGCTTGCCTCCACGAAGTTCGGCGACCCGATGATGGCGAGACCAACGCCGTTCAAGGCCAGGATGACGCAGTAGAGGATGAGGTTGTTGTTTCCGGTAAGGAACCCCCCTGAAGGCAGCCGCAGGAGGGCCAGACACGGGACCATGAAAGCGAAGCCAACTACCGCTGGCACCTTCGTTCCGTACCGGTCCACTGCCCATCCAGCGACGGGCGAGAGCGATAGGTATGGCGTGTCGAGGGCAATGAAGAGGAGCCCGGCCTTGAGCGAAGTGAAGCCGAACAAGGACTGTGCCTCGGTCGGGAGAGTCGCATCGAAGATGGCTATCAACAACGCCTGGACGAATGACAGCAGCAGTGCCATTAACAGCCGAGGGTTTCGGAGGCAGTACAAAATGGGGACTGCTCGGACTATTCGGCCGGGCTCCCCGCGGACTTTGTACGCTTCGTCATTCTTGGGAAGCAACGAGTCTTCTTCGGTCGCCTCCGCTGCTTCTGATGGACTCGTCTGAATATCTGTGCAGTTCGAGCGTTCGCCAGCGCGGAAGGTGTATTGCACGGCTGTCTTCTTCTCAATAACGAGAAGCCGCAGCATGAAGTCGASTGCCAGGACGCCAGTTGCTACTCCATACACCGCGGGAATACCGGCTGCGTCGTAGAGAATGCCCCCCAGCACTGGCGCAACGAGTTCGCCAGTGGAAACGATGGAGAAAATCTACAGCCATTAGTCCAGCCGTGTACTTCGTGTGTAAGGGTTGGAAATGCATACCGACCCAAGGACCTCCCCTAAATTCCCCGGACCAACTGTATCCATGACCATGGCAAGGCCAGACGTCCAGACCACCGCCGCAGACATGCCTTGAAGCATTCTCGCAATCACCAAGGCAGCCATGGTCTGGCCAACCGCAAACATGGTGGTCGCGACGAGCAACACCGCCAACCCAGCCAAGAACGGCGCCCGCCGAGACTCGGTCCTGTCTGCGATCCAACCGGCCGGCACAGAGGAAAGGACCGACACTCCCGCGTACACCGTGAGCAGCGTGGATACATATGATTGGACCTGGGTCTCTGGGAGGGATAGGCGGTCCACCAGCATGAACGGAAGCACGGGCACTACAAGGCCGTACAAAAATAGATCCGTGAAGAGGCCAACGGCTACGGTCGTGATGATGAAGGATGTGCTGGACCGCCAGTGGAGTCCCCAGGGCGGGGGTTGGTTCGCCATCGCCAACAGCAATGGGGCGAGCTGTGACGCCGAAGGTGTCCGCAGTTGAAGGGTGAATTCCAAATGGAACAAGAAACCAACACTCGTCCGAGGATTCGATTGTTGATTGCGTAGCTCTTGTCGCAGCTACGGGCGTGTTGGCTAGTTGAAGTGTTGGGCAGTCTCAGGGGGGGGGGGGAAATGGACCACGGGCGATATTGGCAATTGAAACATGGTCTTGAATGCGCAATCTGATTGACGCTGATCGCCCGTTCTATGCCCCGTCGTGTACGTTCGAATCGGCCCGCTAAACTGATCACGAACAAGGGACAATGTCTGTCGCGCGCGGGGAAGAAACAGAAGAAGTAAGCAGAATAATGCTTCTCAAACCTGGTTTCGTAATAATTGAGTGAACCCAAACAGCGCCAGTCTCGGGCGGGAACCCACATATTCTCCGGTTTCCGGCTAGCGTCGGTCCCCCGGCGCCAAGGACTTTAGCGCTTTTGGATTTCCGCAATTAGTGTACGGTAAAAGCCAACCGCGTTGACAAATGCCTGCTCCCTAAACTCGCCGAGAGGAGCTCCGGCCGTCATAATATACATATGATATGTATCCCTTGGGCAGCGGTAAGGTAAGGCTTGTGGGTCCTAAAGTACAGGATCAAAACCCAATCACATGCTAGCGCGTTAACGATACTTTACGAGGTCGGAGGGGCATGTTGGCCAGTGGGGATAGGTCTCGGCCGGCAGCAGCGCGTACCCCAGAAGCCCGAGAAGGAAAACACGTCAAACGCGGTCTCGTTATAATACAAAGCCCCCTATTCTAGGCCCCTGTCGGGTACTTCGCCCCGCCAACTTTGGCCTCCGACCTCGTAACTCGTCGGCTTGGGATGGAAGCACAAATTGCTACTATTTTCATCGCATGGTCAAAGTACTACGCTAGTTGTTGGCAGAGCGGTCCCACAAGCCTTCCCGCTGCCCAAGGATCGCGAGCCGCCGTAACCCTAGTCTAATATTGGCTCCACGACTGCGCTTGTTTCTTTTCCCCGTCAGTGTGCTTCCAATGGGGATCTCAACGACCGGGGTTTCGTGCGCGGTGCAGTCAAGACAACCCCCGAGAGCTGGTTGCTCCAGTGTCCGCATTTAGGGAGGGGGGGGCATCCAGCTGTCTCTAGCGGGGCTGCTCCATCTGACAAACGACATTGTGATGGCCGTTGAAGGCATGACTCGGCTGTCACTCTTGCACCGAGGCGACACGGCAGGGATTGTCTGATSCGGCGGCGGCGGAGCGGCTGAGGACGGCAAGCATGGATCTGTCTGTCACGGATGTCTCGACTGTTGACTCTTGACTGGTCCCCATCTCGTAGATGGTTTATCGGCCACGACTTGATTGGATGGGTGCGAAGTAGCTGAGCAGCGCCGCTTTTACGGGGAGAGCTGTGATCCGTGCACAATTCCGCCCTTTGCATAATTTTACCGTACGGAGCATCACCGTTTTTGGCCGGTCACCAGCAAGGATCTCTCGGTCGTCTGTGCTACGTAAAAGTCCGGAACTAGCCGCAAAGAACGAGGTTCGTCGTAAAGACGCTCGGGGCTCACCTTTCAACTAGGTGACAGAGTTATGCAAAAGTTTTAATTCAAGGATCAATCGAAACAATACTGCTTGTCATCAATGTCATCTGTCCTTATCTGGCCTACTATCGCTTCAACACGTTCAGTACCACCCCGATTATCAGATGCATTTGGTATCGTATCCGCTGGGTATCATGGGACGATTGATACCAGCAAGATAACTGCCATCCGTCATCGACCCCGTTGACGAATGCCAAACACACCTATTCATCTTCGGGTGTTTGTTATCATTTCTCCGTCTTCTCCTTGTTCTCTTTTCGTGCCACCTGCGCCATCCTGGCAGATGAGCTTATCATTGGCAGGTTCGGGTCGTTGGCGATCTTTTGAGACAGCAGCTGGTAGTTGGGGCTGTAGGTGCTCCCTGCCTTTCTGACAATCTGCGCCCCTCTTCCGGAGGACTCGGCGAGACGTTCAGCGTCAGTCCGGTCCTGGATGGCAGAATCCCTGGAAAGAAGTGTTAGCGAAGACTCCGTCTTGCAGCGAGAATTAGGTCGGAGACCGTTCGTGACGCCAGAAGCCAGCCGGCAGATCACTCCTGCTCGTCTTCAACGTGCAATACGTTCTCCCGTCCTCACGCTTTTCCTGCGAGTAGTTGTTGTTGAGTATAACGTCGTTGATCTCCCACAGCTGTTTCTGGTCGTCCATGATGACAGGACTTTGGAGAGTTGTCTGTGGATCGGCTTCGATGCAGTGTCTAGTGAGTGTATACTGTAAACCTCTGTCGATTAGTAGAGTTCTCTAAAGGCCATCCACGAGAGTATGGGCATGTTCATATAGATGACAATCCATCTCCGTCACCCCATTGCTGTGAGTCAATGGCGTTGGTGTGCCTCTCTGCTGCCAGTCTGCTGCCAGGCCGCAGCTACTTCGTAGCTAATACCAGCGGACGAGGTCGCCAAGAGAAGCAGCCTACTCATACGTGGCATGCGGCAGAGGCTCGTTGGAGCCAGCACTGCCACCGCTGTCTGCTTGTTGGGCGGCGACTTGCATGCGGAAGATGCGTGGAAACAAAGCACTGGACATTTGCCATCAGTTATCAAGCTGGCGAGGCTGTTGGTCGTGGGAGATGCCTCACCCGGCCCCGGGTGATGTGGGTCCGTGCGGCCCGGCGTGGCACGGGCCGCAGAAAGTTAGGGTTCGAGCCACCCCCTGAATCCTTCCTCCCTTTCCCTCACCTGCCGCGTCCCACGGACGGAGTACTTGATCGACCTTTCGCCCGTTACTGCCATCGGCATGGGGCTGTTCAAGGCGTAGCGTTTCTTATATCAAGACATCGCCTCTCAGCTCGTGCTCACTCCTTGTCTGCAGTCCGTTTGCGTTGACACGTCCCGAGCCCGATCAGGTCGTAACCTCCATCACGTCCACTCATTAACTGAAGCCAAAGCTGTACCTGACAACTGCTTTCTTCGGCCTCATGGAGGACCCGCCGGTTCTCAAAACCCTTCGGGGGCAAGTCGATGTCGACAAGGCTTTAGCCGACGATGACAATGTTTTGGCCCAGTTGAGGTACCCAGAGCAGAAGAAGCAATTCTGGGGCTCGCTGGCCGCCCGCAAGGCTGAAATCGAGGCCATAGTTCGTGCCCAACTGGGTATTGATTGGTGCCATCTATGTGTCATGGAGATCTGGAAGTCGGGCAGCTTCAATGTCGTCATGCCGCTTCTTGTTCGCGGGCAGAAAACCGCCTATTTTCGCCTGCCGCTTCCCTACAAGGCTGGTGAAGCAGAAGCGCCGGGGAATTTGGACGAAAAGCTGCGAGCCGAGATCGCAACCTACATTTGGCTTCAGGAACACTGCCCGGACGTTCCCATCCCCACCCTACATGGCTTTGGTCTATCTGATGGATCGAGCGTAAGTCTTCTGGTGGCATCCATTTGTTTCGAGGCTAACGTGTTATTAGTACACGCATCCAAGCAACACCCCCTTCGTCATGAGGAAAATGTGGGAGGTATGGAGATGGATACTCTCTCTTCTCGGCCGTCCTGTTCCGACTCGGTACGTCCGACGTAGATTTCGCAACCCATTGGAGTCGGGCTATCTCATCCTCAGTCAGGCCGAGGGAGATATGCTTGCGCTGTCGTGGGAAGATCATCGACACGATAAGTCGTACCGGGAGAGGTTATTCCGCGGCCTTGCAAACGTTGCTATATCCATGAACAGGACGCCTCTGCCGCGTATTGGATCATTCATATTTAATACGAATGGCTGCATCACTCTCTCGAATCGACCACTCGATCTCCACTTCCAAATGCTCGAGAATGAAGGGATTCCATCGGGCATTCCGCGGCAAAGGACTTATGCGGCCGTCGAGTCGTATATCTCCGATCTCCTCTCTTTCCAAGACAGCAAGATTCTAAATCAGCCCAACGCAATCCACAACAAGAACGACGGCGAATGTCAGCTTGCGGCCTTGACGGCCCTACGAGCAATCATGCACAAGTTCATCCGCCCGGAATACCGCGAGTGGCCCTTCTTCTATACGCTCTCCGACCTCCACCAGTGCAACATCTTTGTCGATGATCAATGGAATGTTCAAACAATCATCGATCTTGAATGGGCCTACTCGAAACCAATCGAAATGCAGCTGCCACCGTACTGGCTTACATCGAGGTCGGTCGACAGCTTCTACGATGACGAAGCCATCGCCGAGTACGAAACCGTATTGAATGAGTACTTCGACATCTACGAGGCTGAGGAGAAACGGCGCAACGGTTTTCTTCTTCGGGGACCTACCATGCGCCACGTGTGGGAGAGTGGAAGCTTCTGGTATTTCCAGGCAGTCTCGGTCCCCAAGGGCATGTATAACTTGTTTAGCCGCCATGTCCAGCCGCGATTCAACAAGCAACACTACACAATGGACATTTTCAACGAGGTCTTCTTCTGGTACTGGGGATTTGGTGCCCAGGAGGTGATAAACAAGAAGCTCGAGGATAAAGCAGACTACCTTGTACGACTGAGGGCGGCCTATGGCTGTGAAACGGAGGATGTAGCGTCCTCTATCACGCCGCAAGAACAAACGGCATCTGCACAAGATGGGCAATCGGGGAGTGCAACGCAGGATATAGCGCCCTCTGTCACGTCACAAGAGCAAACGCCGTCTGCACCAGGGAGCGCAATGGAGGATGTAGCGTCCTCTGTCACGCCACAAGAACAAACGCCATCTGCACCACAGGATGGGCAATCAGAGAGTCCGATCTCCGATCCAAAGATGTAAGATGTAAGAGTAAGATGAAAGATCTAGGTAGATTTCACTGTCGCGGCGGAATTCATAATCGGTTGTCGAGGTATGAACTTGAGCCCATATGCCTAATGAATTGCAGACTAGCCGAGCGACTTGCAATTCCGCTGTCATTGTGACGAAAGAAAGACAGACGACTGGGAGGAAAGTATTATGGAGCATCACGAAAAGCGATGCGGGACATGGCCCCTAGACCGCATTGAGATGACATGTGTTCTCTGCAGCTTCTTGTGAATATAACTATTGTTTGGTCTTTGCCGACGGCTTCTTCCGACAGGTGTCGAAGAGTGGCAAGCATCGAGGAAGCCTGAGAAAGCACAACCAGTTTGTAATCACCGCACCCAGTTTTGTCTCCGTCTTCGTGTCCGTTTCGTCAGCAACCCCCGTCAGCGACGAAACCGTATCAGCATATTTTGCATAATTTGGAGTGACCGAGCCGAGCTGGAGCAAGAGCGGCGATGCTCGACGAATGGTACTACCCATGTGAGACATGCATGCAATGGTCGAGACGACAACGAACCCCTCTTCGCGGGATCTGCTGCAATGCGTCCGACTCCATTGGCCAATAGACCCTGGTCGCCTCTGCAAGACGGCCGCGTTCGGGCAGAAGCCGTCCATCCCGGCAATGATCTTCTGTTCAGCCTGCAAGCCATCAGCCTCTTTTGCCGTGGCGGCCATTCAATCATGTGCGGCGGCAGGAGTTCTGAGAAATCACGGGAGGGGAGTCGGCGAGTCGGCGTACCAATACATATTAAGAGACATGTTAACACCCGGGGTGGTCGCACGGTGTCGGAATAAAGCCCGGGGCAGTTCATGTCGATGCAATGCATCGCTGCCCTATTGTCGCCAGAACCCGAACCTCGCGAAGCAGCAATAAGAATCATGGCCGGCAGCCTTCTCAACCCAAGTTCGGCGCAGAACTTTAGAGACAAGTATGACGATGCAGAATACTCGCCAGGCGCGATGAGTCCCGTCACAGCCTTGAGCACGACGCGCGACCGCAGCCGTGGTCCGCGCAAGCTGATTCTCTGCTTCGATGGCACCGGCAACAAGTTCCATGGCGACGAGAGCGACAGTAACATCCTCAAGATCTTCCGCATGCTGGATCGGACTGCGGGCGACCAGTACCACTACTACCAACGTAAGTGTTCCCATTGCCGTCGACGCCTGGCGCAAGCTGACGCGACACGCCAGCTGGAATCGGGACCTATGTTATCTCTAGCTCCCTCGACCATACCGGCGTCCAAGCACGCATCAAGTCGTGGTATCAGAAAGCAAAAGACTCTGCCGTGGGTTCGTCCTTTGACCAGCATGTCGTGGGAGGGTACCGCTTCCTCATGCGATTCTACAACCCCGGCGATGAAATCTACATGTTTGGCTTCAGCCGGGGCTCCTACATTGCGCGATTCTTGGCCGAGATGCTGGACCACATAGGACTGCTGTCCCACGGCAACGAGGAAATGGTCAAGTTTGCTTGGAAGGCTTTCGCGCAGTGGCAGAGTCGGCGGCCAACGGCCAATCCCGAGGGAGACGAGGAGGCTGAAGAGGACGAAAAGGCGCACAAGATGCACAAGTTCATGAAAGCTTTTCGCGAGACCTTTTCCCGCCCCGTGGGGAGGATTCGCTTCCTCGGACTCTTTGACACTGTCAACTCGGTCCCTCGGTTCGAGGCGGCCTGGATGCAACGCAGCAAGTTCCCATACACGGCTCGCAGCAGCGCCAATGTCATCCGCCATGCGGTGAGCATCGATGAGAGACGGGCCAAGTTCCGCCAGGACCTGATGTATCAGAGCTACCCGAAACGCATACACCATCACCCTCACATGGCGCAGCTGCTGGAGCCGTTTCGACGCAGCATGGAGGCCATGCGGCCGTCCTCTCCTTACCGGCCACGGACTTCGTCAACTACAGAAAAGCCCAGTGCAGTCACGGACGCGGCGGGAAAAGAGAGACGACCGAGCATCTTTCTATCACCAGACGAAGATGTCAACGCCCGACAGAGGCGGGCGTCAACCAGCAATCCTCGATATGCGCCGTATCGGCCCCGGTCGAGGTCCCGCAAGCGTTCTGGACAGCTTGACGCGGATGCCATGTCCTGTGCATCCGGCATATCCTCGAACGTTGATGTGGACTGGGACGACGACCGAAAGGACATTGACGAGGTGTGGTTTGCAGGCGGCCACGGAGACATTGGGGGTGGATGGGAAGCTCTGGACGACCGCAAGAGCGCGAGCCACGTGCCCCTGGCGTGGATGGTTCGCGAAGCCATGAAGGCAGGGCTGCCATTTGACATGGAAAAGGTGGCGGAAATGGGATGCCTGAACGACACCAGCACTGAGTTTGGCAAATCTGCGCGACGAGCCCCAAACCCAGATATCCTCGTCCAGGACGAGACCAACGTCGTGCAAGCAGGACCAGTGAGCCCCGAGATCAACGGCATGGAGAAGGGCTCTGTATGTGGCTTTCACGATATGATGCACAAGGCGCATACGTCTCGCATCCACGACTCGCTCGAGTACGGCGGAGGATTGGGCCCCGTGGCCGTGACGGCGTGGAACTTCATGGAGTGGTTCCCGTTCCGGAGGATGGATCTGCAGCCGGACGGGTCGTGGAAGCCCATCAGATGGCCGTTGCCGCGCGGCGAGGTGCGAGACATTCCGGCCGATGCCCGCGTCCACGGCAGCGTCATCCGCAGGCTGAACGACGACGAGAAGTATCGTCCAGGGAACCTCATCATCGGGGGCGGCGGCCGCGGCGTCCGGCGAGCGCCGCCATGCTATGGCATTGGAGACTGGATCTGCGTTGCGGAGCACGGCGATCCCATCGGCGAGGTCTGGGTGAGAAAGCAACAGGCACAGGGGATGAATGGCCAGTAATTCAACGACGAAGAAGTCTGTAAGTAACAAGTAGGTGTCAGTCAGTAATCAGTAATACTTTAGCCCACGAGGCAGCATTTTGGCCGGTTGACGCCGAGACGGTGTGAAGAGGGGACGCCGGAGCGGGCAAAGAGCAGTCAACGTAGAGCTAGAAAGCCTGCTTCTGGTGTCAATTGATCCGGTTGTTGACGATGGTTGGTGCTGCCAGCATGGTGATGGATTGCTGAGTCGTGACGTTCCTGGGGTGGGACCGTCACGTGCAGGGAGCTATCCCATCCATCCCTCAATCCTCAATCCTCCAGCTCAGCAACTCCATCAACTCCAGCAAAACGTCGCTAATGGCCCAAACAACGTCCGAATAGCCTCCTCGCCGCTTCTAATCGCTGCCTCCAACCCCCCCCCCCCCCTTCCCCGGCGCAGCATGCCCATCCCGTTCATCTTCCACGTCATCGAGCATGGTCCTCCCGACTGGCTGCGCGACAACCGCTGGATCATCTTCTACACCTCCCTAGCCGTCACGGTCCTCTACACGCTCAAGCGGTGGACGACTGGTCGCTCAAACACATCCGAGCGGCCCCTCCACGGCAAAGTCGTCCTCTTCACGGGCGGCACATCCGGCGTCGGGGCGCAGGCCGCCCAGGAACTCGCCGCGCGAGGCGCCCAGCTCATCCTCCTCACGCATACGCCGCCGTCCGACCCCTTCCTCGTCGAATACATACAAGACGTCCGCGACAAGACGGGGAACAACTTGGTATATGCGGAGCAGGTGGACCTCTCCAGCCTGCACAGCATCCGCAAGTTCGCGACGAAATGGATCGACAACGCGCCGCCGAGGAGGCTGGACATGATTGTGCTCTGCGCCGCAACGCTGACGCCGCCGGGTGGCAAGAGAAAGGAGACGGAAGAGGGCCTCGAGGAGACTTGGATGGTCAACTTTCTCGCCAACTTCCATTTGCTGGGCATACTGAGTCCGGCAATCAAGGCGCAGCCATTTGACCGCGACGTCCGGATCATCATGGCTACATGCTCCTCATACATAGGGTCCACGTCCCTGAAAGAGGCCATCAAGGACAACAACTGGTCACCTGGGACAGCATACGCCCGAAGCAAATTAGCCCTCAACGTCTTTGGCCAGGCCTTCCAGAAGCACCTGGATGCCTACAAGCGGCCCGACGAGCTACCCATGAACGCCCGCGTCATATTTGTCGACCCCGGCTTCAGCCGCACCCCGGGGACTCGGCGGTGGTTGACCAGAGGCTCACTATCCGGGCTGGCCCTCTACCTAGCCGCCTACGCCGTGCCCTGGTTCCTCCTCAAGTCTCCATTCCAGGCCGCGCAGTCCATACTATACGCAGCAATGGAGCTGGACCTCGGTCGAGGGGCTGGTGGCAAGCTGATCAAGGAGTGCATGGAAGTGGACTTTGCCCGCGCGGAAATCAACGACGACGAGGTTGCTAAGAAGCTGTGGGAGGAGAGCGATGCGCTGATCGAGCGCGTCGAGAAGGCCCAGGCCAAGAAGAGAGCCACCCAGAGGGCGGAGCAGGACAGGTCGGAGAAGGAGCAAGGAGAAATGAAGAGGGCGGAAGAGGTCGAGGGGCTTGTCAATGCCATCAAGAAGGGCACGGAAAGACAAAAGCAGGACAAGTCCAAGGGCGCCAAGTCCAAGGGCAAGGGCTACAAGAACAGCTCTTGAAGTGCGGACGCCTAGAATAATGCAAAAGAAATTCCAATGCGCTCCTCTGAGGGGAGTAAGACTTCTAGCTGTACAACACGTTACCTGGGCGTATTGCTTGGTTGCGGGCACGGCTAGACCACTCCCAAGGACCCGCGGCGCGAGCTAAGAAGACTCGCAGGTGAAATGGATCGCGGCAACAAATCACACTCGGCATTGCCGGTGCCGAAAGGCAAGGCAGAAAGGGGAGAATTACTTGAGCAAAATGAAGGAGAGGCGCGTGTCCAGCTGCCCTCTCACGTGACACCTGCCTCTTTCTTCCGCGTCTCCCATTGTGCACTCAGCTTGGGCCCCTTCATCCCAACAAGCCCGCCTCCCAACAACATGGCACAGACGCCACGCATGAGTCTGGCGCTGACCCTACCCGAGATCCTCATCGATATATTCGACCTTCTCGAGCCGCATCGGCCGACACTCGCAGCGGCGATCCGAGTAAACAGGCAATGGTTCGCTTCCGGAACCGACGTCTTGTGGAGGGGAGCCTTGTGCGAGGCGCTTGCCAAGGTGCCAGGGCACCGTCGACAAGTGTACGCCTCCAAGATTACATCCATCTCCTTCTATGGCGAAGATGAAGTTGCATACCACTCGTGCTTCGAGAATCTCCAATTCAGCAGACTGAGGAAGATTGTGCTCGATGTCCATCACCAGAGAAGGCCCGGCGCCCCTGAGTGGTATCCCATCCAGCAGTATTTGCAGCCGCCGCTGGAGGAGTTTGCCTTCTTTGGCGGGTATCTGGACGACCTGTTCCTTGAACACATGCTCAACACATGTTTCCGGCTGCGGAGCATCATGCTCCATAATCCACGGCGAAGCATTTCCGCCGAGGCGTTTTGCGGGTTCATCACGAGATGCACGTGGCTGACCAACATGGAGTTCTCGTATCGCATGGAACATCTGATTTCCGACGAGTTGGTGCTGCATCTCGCAAAGCGGACCACTCTTTTAAATCTGGTGCTTGGCAAGATAATCTCAATGCAGATCTTGCGGCAGATTTCGAGGAATGTCGTCGAGCCCTTCAAGGCGCTCCGCAGCCTTCACATCTCCATTACAGCTTTGGCCGTGCCCCTACTTGTCCCCCTAGTCAAGCACATCACCAGCCTCCGTTTGGAAGTCGAGGACAGCGACGATAGTGCCCATATTCTTCAGCTTATTTCCCGCCTGGCGGATTTGCGCTTTTTGTCGCTGTCCTTTGCGGCCCACACGGAGCTTTCGACGGAAGACCTCCTGTCATTGAGGGCGCTTTCCAAACTTGAACAGCTTTCCATCAACGCGGATTGCAGTGGGGATGCGGCAGCAGTTACCGCCTTCAACCCTGGCTTTTCCAATTCAGACTTTGACTCCCTGTGCTCGGCGCTTCACTGCCTGCGCCGGATTGACTTCAACGTGATGTGCAACATGTCCGCTGCCGCCCTGAAGTCTCTCCAGAGGTACCACCCATTGCTCGAGGAGTGCTCACTGCCTTTAATATTCGACATGCACGCATTAGGCCTTGACAAACGCCGAAGGGTCATGTTTCCAGAGCTGCGTTTGTTAGACGTGGGAGCCTTCCGGCCACCACCGGCATTCAGTCACCGGAGAAGAGCTGGGTGAGTCTAAGAACGCACACACACTTGGAAGAATGATACCGGCCGCGACGCTAACGCCTTTGTTTAGATGGATACGACCTGCAGCCCATGTATTCGCTGCTCTCATGAGGAGACGGTTTCCCAAGCTTGAGGAGCTGTACGTGCAAAGCGACGATAGCTACTCCACTGATGTGGTGGACGCCTTTGAAACCAGCATGGGCAGATGACTCTGGCCTCAGCTTTACAGGGGATGTTCTGTCTTTGCGTCTTTAAGTAAGACATGCATGGCCTTGTGCTTCTTGTTGGCCGCGCTTTAAAACCATACACCCTGCCGTTACGTTGGTCATCGTTCGTATCATGTTATGTTGGCATCTGACTCCAATGGCTATACGAGACACGAATGTGGCAGGTGCCATGCTCTCGTGCAGCATCACCTGTACCACTCCATTTCACTCGTGACGGACAGTCGGCGTTAGCGAAACAAATAAAAAGGAGCATGTGCCATTCGCCCAACATGTCTCAAAGTATCGGCTTACGAGGCTGGTGACATCGGCTTGGTGACAACTCTCATGGGCGCTCGCTTCAGACCCAGTAGCGGTGAGAGGAAGAGCCATATACAGAGTTCCCAAGGCAGTCGCCAAGCATTGACAGTTTATGGTGGTGGCGATCTTGTGACAAGCTCTTGCGCTGCTTCGCGGTCAGGGGGTGGTTGCCGGACATTTCGCCGTCCAATTTGCCGTCTTCCGGATCAGCGCCAGCAGACGTGGCCCGTCGTCGTCGGTAGGGGTTGTGGATTTGTCGAACACTGAGGATCGGTCTCGACGTAAAGCTTCGATCTGGCCACATGTCGCCAGCGCTGGGCCATTGATGCTCCCCCCAGCCTCAGACGGGATGCGGCGTTTCCGAAGACGAGTCTGAGACCTTTTTCCTGCGTCTCAATCGTCCGAGCGGGCTCACAACAAAGAACATGTGGGATGGAGGTGTCGATGGCCCTAAACGGCGCCAAGCCGTCCTCCTGCTATCCCATGGATCCAACATCGACGCTGCCTCGTTCCTCCTATTCCAAAAAAGGATGACTAAAACATGACGAGTTCCTCGAGCGTAGCAGGTTTAACATCGGCCAATACCAGCAACGCCAGATTTGAGCTAAATATTCAGCTTTCCTGCAGTAGCAACTCGAACATGTCTCAGACCCTAGCGTCGTGGATCGTCGCGGGGAACACCGCTTGTAAGGGAGGCTGCGTTGTCCAACCCTCCAATTGCGGGAGAAACTGGTACAGCCTCTTCTGCATGGGAGTCAGCCCTATCCTTGATGTGGATGGCGCAAGTCCAGCGGACCTTGTCAAGAGGAACGGCCGCATATGAGTCGTCGAAGCGCGGTCCAAGTCGGCCTAAGGTGTGCCGATGCATGCGTCGTGGCCAGAAGCTCCGTTCGGTTCTCGTTGAGCAGTGACCGATAGGTCATATCCGTATCCAAGGCGTACTCCGTATCGTGTGGCCAGAATGTCAGCCGACCCTCTGTCTCGCCCCTATCCTGTGGCGGCGGCGACGTCAGCCGTTATACAGATGCCCCCACGTAATAAACATCTCAGAAAAGGAAATCGAGATCTCGATATTCAGAATTTTCTTTTCAGTGTATGACCCGAGTCCCCGCCGCTAAACTTGCGTAGTATCGGGTAGCTGCCAGAGTTGCCTTCCTCGTTTGCCGAGCAGGAGAAATCCCGAGAAATCTCGGGGTTCTGCCATGAGACCGGTCAGCTGCATCACCGCCCATAGCCAGTCTTAGCTTCTTTCTCCATCACCGGCATATCGTTAGTAGACCACGCCCACCTTCAAGCTAACGCTGGTAGGCTGGACCGTCTTCACCAGGCCAATGGCAATGGAAGTTGTTGGCGGCGACAGAGGCCAGTTTTATCACCCTGTAGGCACCAGCGGAAGGGTCCAGACGACGCCTCCGGGCTGCGCCAAACGCACATCAATGCGGACAGTGGATCGGTACTTGTCCGTGGAGCGCAACACCGCGGCGGGATTTGGTTGCCAACTCATCACGACGCAGCGTTTMGTCTGGTTGTTGCCTACTTCCTCCTCTGTCCTCGTCCCTCATGCAATGCCGAGTCTTGCGGAGCCAAGTCTGCCCGAGCCATCCTATCAGGCCGCTGACGTATCCGCCTCCCCTCCGTAGCGGTCACTCCTTCGACAATCTCGATGCCGCACCCTTGGCAGAACCATGATTCAGCTTCCTCGAGCTACTGCTTACAGAACGCTGAGATTGGCCACGGCTTCAAGCATGTTTTCCCCGGGTATGCGATTGCGCACTCCGCGGGAATTGAACGCCCTTGGAAGTGGTCCCCAGTGCTCCTCATCTGCATATCGCCCAACTTGGCAATGCGGGTTCCCTGTAGAGTAAACGCCAGACGGGCAGGCAGGGGGGTGGATTTTACATTGCATGAGGCGGCTGCCACTCACCTTTTGATTTGGCACCGACGGCTGCTACATGTCGGTTGACCCGAGTCACCGGGCCTCGAGTCGACGTGCATGGGAGGGAGGCGCTCGCCGTCGCAGCAAGCGAATATGCCCGGTCGAATGTAGACCAATGGGCCGCGAGGCGTTGTGGTACAGACCCAACCGAGTGGTAAGTGGTTTACGTGGGCCGGTTTTCATTAGCTGCAACCTCCTGCAAGTCGTGAAGGACTCCACATATGTTCTCGACAGTGGCATGATGTACATGCAGCTGGCGACATTGCCAGTCGTCGCGGATAGACACGTCAACAACCTAGCACCTCCACCGTCCAATGGCTGCAACGGAGACGCAAACTAACAGTGTCTCTCTCTCCTCGATAGCTCCAGTCATGTTATCCCCCATGCTGCGGCATGACGTAGCCGGCGTTGCTGATAGGCTTGGCAGGTGAACACGTCAAGCTCCTCGTGGATTCCAATATGTACTGGGACGATTTGGGACAGAACTGGCGCTTTTCCCGCTTATTCGACCAAGGGTCCATTCAGCGCAAGCGACAGGTCAGCTTCTCCGTGGAGCCTCTAATGATACCACGTCGGGTTTCGATGCGGGCCACAACCCCCGAGCTTCCTACTTATTTAATTGAGGGTCAACCCAGTACAAATTCGGTCACCAAGATGAGTGTGAACGCAATTAGTCACTGCCTCGCCAAACATTAGCACGTCAGCATCATGTCTCTTTTTACTATCGTGGACGTCGACCGGCAGTCGGAAATGCTGAAGGAAGACGTCCAGTCAACTCTAAGGCTGCTGCTAACCATCATCACAAATGGTGTCATGCTGGTTCTATCCAGTTTGGCCCAGGCCTGGAACTCCATTACGAAGTATATCCAGAGTCTGACAGGACCGACTTTACGCAATGTGCCAGAGGTGCCAGGCTATCCAGTACTCGGTATTCTTCCTCACATGTGCAACCAGGGGCTGTATTCGGGCACCATGAGCAAGCTGTTTGAGGCGGCTCAAGACTGCGGCATATCCTGTTCATCGGCCGGAACAGTCCCGATCATCTTCCTTCGCGACCCAGCCATCATACGCCAGGTTTTTGTTCAGAACTCAGATAACATTACTCGCTTTTCTCCGGATGGCACGGGTCCGTTCGGTATTATGCAAAGAATTACTGGGAACATTGCCGCGTCTGCAGATGGAAAGGACTGGCACCGTTGGCGAAAAGGGTTTCTTAAGGAATTTTCCAATCCCACAGCTCTCCGCAAATCTTACGATGACATGCTGCGACTTGCAAAGAAACATGTCCAAAAGATGATAGCCAACAAATCTGGATCAGACCTTTGCAAGGCCATGGAAGGCTACGCCCTAGACACTGTCTGGTCTGTMACCTTGGGCGCTGACAACATCTCGGAGTCGGCTAGCGAATTCCTTTCCGTCATGTCTGGATACGGTGCTATCGTGGGCAATCCATCGCATCTTTGGCGTCACTACATTCGAAACCTTCTCTCTGGAAAGGCGTACCGGGAGCCGGATCACGTCGAGAAGAGCGTCGGAAACGGCATCAACAGAGTCTTGGGAGGGCTTTTGGATCACAATCTCGCAAACATCAACCCAGAAGAGCCACTAGGCGATGGCAATTTCCTGCGCTCAACATCAAAGGAATCAGGTGGCTCCAATGAAGCTCCCATCACCGAAGATGTGCTGGCTCAGGCTCGTCAAGTATTTTCTCTTGGTCATGAAGCTCCGACGCTACTACTGTCTTGGGCCATATATGAGCTTAGCCTCCACCCGGAGGCTATAGAGAAGCTGAGGCACGAGATCCGAGAACACAGAAGCGACCACGGCGACCTCGACTTCGACACAATCCGCACAATGCCCTACCTGGACGCGGTAACGACCGAGCTACTTCGTCTGCACGCCCCAATCTCGAGTACGGCACGAATGGTGACGCGGCCAATTGTGGTTGAAACCCGAACCAACGACACGGTTATACTGCCCCCGGGCTCGCACCTATTCGCATCTGTCCATCTTCTTCACCACGACAAGCAGGTTTGGGGCGACAACGCTGACGAATTCTTACCGGAGCGATGGACAGGGCTTCGCGCAAGCACTTCGGAAAGTCGTTGCGAATATCTTCCTTTTTTGGCCGGACCAAGAGGTTGCCCGAGCTCTAGCTTCGTTATACTCCAGATGAAGACGATGCTTGCTGTTCTCCTTTCACAAGTTGATATTGAACTTCCTAACTCGGCTGGCGTGGAGAAGCTTATTGGTGGTGTGGTTAGTCCTGCGAAGCCTGTTAATTATGAGGTCCGTGAGGTATGTATTTAGTTCGTTTGTTACACTGTTAAGTAGCTTGTTTCGTCTGCGACGCACAAATAAATTGAGATAAGCCTTTCCAGCGTCGATTTAAGTTTAGGTTACTCAAACCACCTTATCACCTCTGAGCTCTCAATACAGCTGTTGGTAGAAAGCCTCTGGAACAAACTCTCCCAGGACTGCCTGTCACGGATGTTTCAACTCGCTTCTAACATTTCTTTTGGCGTAACGACTTATTGTTTGTGCGCACAACCCTGCTCGCTATGACGTCTTGTCCGTTTACTGGGGACTCGCCGTCTTTTGGCGCCCGTGGGCCGGGGAGAATCAGCCATAGCCCTATGAACACTACAATCAATACATAAGTGACCGTTATTAGAGTGTGAGATTCCAGTAGCGCGTCGCCCAGGTAATCTTCCTCTTGGCTCATGGCCCGCTGCTGGACCGAGCTGAAACAGGCATGCAGGATTTAGTACTATGTCTTTGTCCCGCCTTGCGAACGGCTCACGATTCCCACCTGTTAACTGTTGCTCCTCAGGCCCTTTGATTGAACGCGAACCAGAGCCAGATGAACCATGTCAGTTGAAATGCCTATAAAGTTCCGGTTCAAGGAGACCTGAACTGGCACACCACTGCGTCCGCTGACAAACAGTTCACGAAAGGCCAGCGTATCCTACTTACCAATGATCTCGCCAGGTAACTCCCAGCCTTCTCAAGTTCGCCGGGTGAGTTGGGCGGACCAGTTCCCAAAATGCGTTGGAGGCGTGCTAGTCAGGGCTGTGCAAGATCTCGTCAGGCACCTGATCTTTCAGCCCTTGACAAGAGACTTCTGGATCCCTGTTCCCACAAGAACCGTCCTAGTCCTCTTTTTGTCGGTAGATCCGCCTCGCCTGGACTTTAGTCCAGAGGATGACGCAAGCTTGCGGAAAGAGTTTATTCTGGCCGGATTACTGCAGGGCATCATGCTCCGCAAGTTCATCATCAAGGAGCTGAGGGCCATGCAGCACGAGACCGATTGTCATTGCCCACAGAGACCTGAGAGCGGAGGAGTCAGCTGGTGGCGCAAGTGTGAAAGCACTAATGGGCTACTGAGGAGGGATATACGTGATTTGGAGATTCAGTACACATTCCATTGGTACGATCTGAAAACGGACGAGCACATGGCTGGATTGAGGTGGCAGATTGAGGAGGGTTGGAAGGCGCACACGGATGTCGCTAGACGGACACTGCAGCGGTGACACAGTTAATCGAGCACAATATTGGTCTTGGTTGACCTTCTCGCAAGAACCTGTGCCAAAAAAAATATGGGCATATGATTAGAAAGTTTGCAGGACTGGTTTCTGCAGCCGCGGCCAAAAGCCCACGGGCAATGGTGTGAATCAAGTCTAGGGTAGCACCGGCAATTCGTTGAGGTGGTTTGGTCCAGGGTCAAGGCGGGCTCTGTCAAATGCCTTGTTCCTTATGGTCTTGATCGTAGAGCTAATCGGATCTGCCTCTGGACCTCGGACGAGATATAATGACTCAAATACGGAGCTAAAAAACATGTACATCTCTGGGATCTCGGAGGTGTAGACAACACGACGCACCACCTTTATCTCGCAATATACGGGCAAACACCAAAATATGCAGATGCCGTCTACTATTGCACTCTTGAAGACTGCATTCTCGATTCGCCTTTCCTCAAACTTGGCGATAATGATTCAGCAGGCTCTTCTCTGTTGTTGGAACCCTGTGAAGATGGAGGACCGGGAATGCTGCGCCGGCTCCGGCGCTTTCGGCCGGGGGCTAACCCCTGGGCTTGTTGTGATAGGGTGCTGGTATGGATCAGCCATGCCTGTTGTCTTCGAGTAGTGTTGTGGTGGCTGAGCCTGCATTGTTTTAGTCGAGTTGGTGCTCAGCCAGGTCAGTTCAAGGACAGTAGGTCTGAGGGTGACGAGACGAGTGCCCTCTATCTATCTAAGTTAATCCCTCTATAAATTTGTCCCTCTGTTTAAATTAATCCCTTTATAGACTAATAATTCTATAAGGTATCGTCTATATGCCTAGGTTCTTATTATTTAAGGTACGCGCCTAGTTGATATGATATAGTCAGTTCTTGTGATACCTATAAATTACTCTTTTTGCTACTGCCGTAGCAAAAACAAAGAAGATAAGGAAAGGTTCTTCATGGGCGTAAGTAAATATATAACCTATCCCTAATTATATTCTTATCCCTTTATAGAAAAACTAGGGTATCTCTATTTTATTATTAAGAGTACTAATTATTWTAAAGACATGCTCTGAATCTGAACAAAGTGGTACTTTTAAAATCGAGATATACCACGGATTCTACACTACAAAGAAAGGCAAGATCCAGCGTTATTTAAAAGAAGATCGTACAGGCAGATGTCTCTACTCCGTAGTAAGTACCCTATTAAAAAACTATAACCCCTTTCTTACATTCCTGATAAAGCACTAGGTATACTAACTGTTAAAAACATAATGCACGGAAGAGGATAAGCCATGTCGATATGACCGTGTTGACAAGAAAATTTGTGTACATACAATATTCTTTCCAGGGATAGACCCTAGAATTGTCAGAAGGAGGCCACCGCCATATTGTACCGTGTACAAGACCCCAAAAAGGGTTGCAGAGTTTTCCTCAGCTGTACGAAGTAAGCCAGTTGCACGGTGCACAGCACACTCAATCAACAAAAATGAACACAAGTCATCGTGTAGCTTTATTCGTGCATTGTACTAGGGACTGTTCGGCAGCATCAGAGGGCTCCCGCCCAATCTAAAAATAGGGAATGGCCATTAATAGCCTGCTATCCGTCGATGTATGCTATCCTTGTCCCGCAAAGCCAGCAGAGCACCACGACGCAAACATGGTAAACGTTTCCCGCCATCGTTGCGCAGGCACACGGCGAGAGACCGGTATTTGTCGCCCCCCCTAATCGCCCCCCCCCAATCGTCCAAATTTAAGCCAACGTGTTGGGCCGCAGCGGCCCGAAGCGGGCATCACCGGCTTCCAGGTCGTCAACACACAAATAGTATACAGCATCCTCACCTCGCCGGACGCCAAAATAAATAAACTCTTGTACGGCGCAATACATCAAAACATTTAGTTACCCTGGGCAGCATCATAATTAACATATACCGTTGAGATTGCCCGTCTATCCTTTCAGATTCCACTTCCACTCGTTTCTTTCCGGAGGCAACTACCACGAATGTCCTTCACTCTCTCTGACGGCGATGTCTTTGACGCAGAAAAATTGCACGGCATGTCGAAATACCCGCCATGCCAAACGGTCCGCTGTACCGAACAATGTTTCCTTGGTCCGACACGACGACAGAAACGCAAAGGGAAGAAATAATTCGCTACTATGTCGAGATGCTGGAGGATGCTTTCCAAGACCGATGGGAGAGTTTTTTGAAGGCATGCTCTGCTGATGGTACTCTCGTTGGGTTCTGCGGGTGGACAATAATAGATTGGAATCGGGAACATCAAGTTAAAACAAAAGATAGACTAAAGGAAGAAAAGCGCAAGAAGAAATCATGGGTACCGGAGACAATAGATATGGATGGCTGGATCACTGTGTCAAAAGCCTTGAGGACAGAGCTTGATCGGGTCCTGAAGGATCTCGACAATATATGCCGTAAGTTGATTTATGTTATTATAGCATTGCGACAGTCGACTAACGGGTTTTACATCTAGGCCTGAAATTCATGGCAGTAAATCCGAGCTATCAACGGCAAGGTATTGGCTCGATGATGATGCAGCGGATTTGCGAAGAAACGGATCGAAATGGACGATGTGCATATGTGCTCGCGGCACCGGAAGGCATTCGGCTGTATACAAAGTTCGGCTTTGAGATTGTCGGTTATGTTGAGACCTCCCAAGGCACAATCACAAGCACGTTTCGGCCATCTCGCATAAATATGGTCTAGAAAATAGAATTGCTTGATTTAAGTGGATGCAACCACGAAGCATGGACCTACCGAGCACTCTGCTGTAATAAGTCAGCTTTCGTGTGCCTAGCTTGCCTTCTTCATACCACCCAAAGAATAAAGAATAGCAGGCGCCCTGTGGAAATTTTCCAAGGCCGAGATCCGGAACAGGAACTAGGATGTGTCCATATTTGCTGTGATTGAACATGAACAAAGAGCCTGTGAGCAAACATGAACAGTTGACTGATTCAGCGCAGCTATGCACCCTCTCACCGCCCAAGCATGGACAACGGAAAACTGTCGAGTATAAATACTGGAGTCTGCCTCCAGCACCTGGCATCAACTCTTTCTTCCACCAAGCTGCCTCCCCCAGTCGGCACTACGAGCACGCGTTTCTATCACCCATCATGAAGATTCTATTTTGGAAAAGGTCCAAGGCTTCCAAGTCTCGGCAAAGAAACAACACGTCTCGTGTGCTGAATGAGGATGATCCGTTTAGGGAGCCGGCTCTGAAGTGCCTCGGGCCGCTCTTCATCGAGAATGTCTACGAACTCGTCGAGCACCTCGCCATCCGCCCCTTAAATGCGGACTTTAAGATTCCATTGCCGACAAAGACCGCCATCTCTCGACTTGAAGCAGAGAATCTCTATCCACAGCTGGATCTTACAGCCCTGGAGGGAGCGGGAAAAGAGGACGCCCTGCTCGGAAGACAGTACGGCGCGAAGCTCCGTCAGTTTGTACATGCGGAAATCGACCAAATGCCGCTGGGGAACCAGGATCAGGCACGCCATAAACGCCAGAAGTTGACCGACTTGCTGCAACGCGAGGAGGACGAGCTTCACGGCGAGGTCTTCCAAGCTTGCAAGAATCTCTGCGGCGACCGTGCGGCTGATTACATCGGGCCGATAAGTCAGATGATTGAGGATAAATGGAATACTCACGCAGGGCTCAAAGGCCTGTTCCATTGGCGCGAGAGGCCGGAGGACGTTGTCCTTTAAATGATACGGCGAATCAATGGGGAGGGGCACTGACTGGGCGATCCTTGCAACTTATCACCCAGCATCTTGGTCGTGTTTCTACTTCAGACGAAACATGATCCCCCGAGCGTTGCGTTGGAAAAGTAGAGAAGACAAAGTGAGCTGACATCAATTCTTGTCTTGTAGTGATCGTGTGCGTTCGTTGTGTCTTGGAGTGAATGTGTATTAGTGTAGTTGCGTTTGTGCATCACGGAGCAATCAAGCAAATAGCGGTGATGAACAGCAAACTCCATGTTCGTCATGATTGTTGTAGTGCTCGTCATAAAGTATACAAACTCCGGTCTGACAGAGAAATTGAGGCTTTCGATATCCACCATGGCTTTGCGATGGCCGCCGCAATCAGTCGTGCGCACAAGCTTCGGCTGCCCCCTGCCCAGACGAGTACAAAGAATATTTCGTAATCAGAGGAGCGAAAGAGGTTACATCACTAGGCGAGCTCGTTCTTGTTTGATTTAAACGAGGTGCAAACTAACATGTTCTAAACGCGGTGGTGGTTCGCAAGATTATAACCGAGTTCACTGAAGAATAGTAGGCTGTGAGATCGCTGGCATTTCGCTGGCATGTTTACAAACCGAGGTGTTTCTACGGGTGCGCGGCCCTATTAGTGCTCAACTCGCTAGTCAGTACGAAGTAAACGATGATTTAATTCCTGTTCGGTGAACCGCGGCGCGACCACACAAACACTGGCCATGAGCGGCAAATTGTATGTTCCTTTTGATGAGCACGTCCGTTGTCAAAGACGTACATAAATTTCCTAGTCTGCCGGTTTCATTGACCTTCTTTGTCAGCTGCCTCTTTGCAACAACAACCGTAATCATGTCCACTTCCACGCAAGCTGCAGCCGATTGCCCCAAGCGCAACTGGTACATATCCGTTTCAGGAGCAGTACCAATCACTACAATGGAAGATCTACATGCAAAACTTCCATACCGCCCGCTAACTCGAGCTCCCATTTTCCTCCCGCTGCCGACCCCTCAAGTCATCGAGGCGCTGGCGCGGGAGAGGTGGACGTACGACAACTTTCAGCCAGTGAGCGTCGATGCGGCGGGCAATGAGAGAGAAGACATATAGCTCAGAATAGGTAGTCTTTTCCATGCTTCCAAGGTCCGCCTGTACCTGATCAAAACTCTCTACGAGATGGGGGACCGCTCTGGGAGAGTAGATGACCGAGCGGTATATGCAAAGCCGATTCGTAGCCTGGAGCGGATCAAAAGGCGTTGAAGTAAAAAGACTCGGAGCCTGTTAATGTGCCTGCCATCCAATTGTATACTCGCAGATCTTGTCATCAACGTCGTCGAGGCACGGTGGTGATCCTGGGAGGTGTTAACGGTACGAATTGGGAAGGTATAATGAGCGTGGCGACTGTTCCAAGGGCCATAGCCATGGAGCCGGATGGTTCTTACAGTGTATACTAGCATATATGAGACTGCTATTGTCAATATTATTCACTCACACGTTGCTGTCGTATCGTTCTGCTCAAGTAAAATGAGCATACATAAGTACTCTTCAGTGAATCACAGCGTAACTGAGAAAATAACAGTGATGACGGCACTTTTAGTGTCATTTAAGATGACGATGACGCTATTTAATATGTAAACTCCCCTCTAATCTGCCGACATAGTTGAGCTTCTTTATCTGCCACAGCTTTTCAGAATCAAGCACAATCATGCCCTATTCCGTTGAAGCTACAACCGACTCTATTCAGGTGCATATAATTTATCTCTCCGTCTTAGGACCAATGTCTATTAGCACGCTGGCAGACTTTAATATGGCCTTGAAGTACCGGCCACTGCCTGGAACTATTCTTTACATTCCCCTGCCGAGCATGGGAGCGATTGAGGATCTGGCGCTGCAGACGCGGCACAGATATCCGCCCATGGCATGAGTGCGGCGGATAATCTAATCGACGATATACAGCACAGGATAGGCGGCCTTTTCCACGCCTCGCAGCTGCGGCTATACATGAGCAACCAGCTCTTTGAAATGCAACGCCGCTCCAGAAGAGACGATGACGATGCGCACAACACGATGTGCTCAGAGATATTTTCCAGGCTGAGGGAAAACCTGGGGAGAGATTGAAAGGCATTAAGGCGCAAGATCCGCCACCTGTCGGATCAACTGCCAAGAGACGATGTCCTCATAAGCCATATACTCAACATAATTGACGCTCAGTGGTGGCTTTGGGCAGGCGTCGACGGTAAGGCCTGGCATGGTTCAATGCCAGGTGTAGACCCCGCAACCGTTTCAAGAGCTATAGTTGTTGATTGAGGAGTTCATTATGGTGCGCTGTGGCAAGCATACTAGTTGGCTGTCTTGAAGGTTATTTGCTGGTATGGTTTACGGGCCCTGTTCTGTCTACGACCTTAGAAAAGATACCTTCAAAGATGCTTGTAAGGCATCCTAGTCTTTCACAGGAATTTCATCCTTGACTTCTGGAATGAAAGTTTATGCCGCCATCAATACCACAAATACAAGCTCTCTTCAACTTTATCTACGTTACATCACGGTCTAAGAACCAAAAGCCCATCATTCACTTCCAACGTCACACCTTCTCGGATTCTCCAGTCGATGAGCAATTGACTAAATGCTAGACTTTGGCGATGACACCAGGAGCCACAATTGATATCTGTGCCGACGACGATTGATTTCCAAAGGAACGCTACTGAACTCTCTCTCCAATTCTTCTTAAATCATCCCTCCGCGACTGTCTGGTTATTCAATAGCCTCGCGAACAAACGAGGTAGCAATCTTTGCCTGAATTCCATCAGTCAGTTTCACTTCGCTATGGGATGGAAACCTTCGAGTCATAGATGAATACTTACCAATTCGCCGCGCATCATGGTAAAGTGGTTGCCTGGAATGTGCCTCGTCTCAAACTTTGCACCATTTAGGAGCTCATCCCATCTGTTCGGGCCGAAATCGACTCTGTTATTGAGGAGGAACAAGGCATGCCCCGTCGGGACGGATCCGGATGGGGGTATTCTAGGGTTTCGCAGACGCTATCCTCGCACTAGATAGCCATGACCTGGGGATACTTTACCTTAGGGACAGGCGCAGGTTATAATCGGCCAGTGCTTGGTACTGGCGTTGAAGTGCGGCAACGGCCACGTGGGGATGTCTTTGGTCGCCCCTCCGACTGAGTGCTCTCCAAGTAAGCCAATATCAGAGAACCAGATGCGAAGCCTTCTGGGAAGAGGGTCTGTGACTAATGGGTATAGTGAATCGATTAGGATGAGGTACGAGACTTGCTCGTTGGCTCGCGTGAGTTGTTTGACAATCTCAAAGGCGATGGCGCCCCCGACAGACCAGCCGGCCAAAGTGTATGGCCCGACGGGCCGACAACGTGTGATCTCGTTGCTGAACTTGAGCGCCACGCAGGAAATCCCGCAGGTGAATTCTTCCGATATCCTAATATAAGGCGAAAACAGGCCCCAAAAAGCCCATTCTGGAGTGATCTGCCCATGGCTGCATAGGATGTCGCGCAGCCACCCCCGTCAGGTATCATGAAGAGGTTTTTGGCGGCGTTGTGAAGGTTTCCTTGAAGAAGCACGGACGTTTCTTTGCGATGAGGGAGATGGTCGGGGATCTTCGTTGAGGGAAGCAGCTTCCTGACGTCTGTACATATGTCATGCAGCAAATCAGAGCTGATAAGTCCGACCGAGACATTGGCGGATCCCTGCGTCGCTAAATGGGGCACACTTTTGGGTTCCGAACAATAGTTGAGGCCAAGAGATGTTTCAACGTCTTGCAGAGTGATGCTGGTGTAGAAAAGGTTATTAGGGATGATGAGGCTATTCTTCTCGCGCAGAGCCCCCAAAATGGTCAGCCCCATCAACGAATCCAGCCCCAATGCTGTGAGATCAGGTGCAGTGAGTATCTCCTCGAGCTTGATCCCCATCTCGGTGGCAATAGTTACGCGCACCATGTCCCGCAGGTGAGCTGAATCGCCCTCACAGGAAACATAATCTTTCGACCCCAAGTCTCTCCCCGAGGGCGTCGTAGGGATAAAGTCTGACTGAGGATCTGAGCTGGCGTCGGAAATACTGCATGTTCGAGACTCATTGGTCGATATATTATCACCGCCCCCTCGATGTTCGAGCCGGGAAAGATATGCCTTCAATTCTCTAATGGTAGGATACTCTAGGAAGGTATGCGAGTTAATGTCAATTTCGAGCTCTTCTCGCATCCTTCCAGTGACTGTCAACGCCATCAATGAGTCGCAGCCAATGTCTGCAAAGGCAATGTTGTCAGCAAGCTTATGTGGATCGCCGCCCGTCTCGACTTCGACGATGTTGAGAAAGTCGGCAATCAAAGAAGTTGGTTGTTTCGCCCCTTTGACCGGTCGGTCGATCCGCTTCGTGCTGTCCTCAACCGACTTTCGAATCAACGAGATGGAAGCGGACGCCTGAGCCTTCGTGGCGAAAACTGGGGCTGCACTTCCACCGCGAGGCGGGAGCAGAGTGTTGAGGACTTTCCTCGGGATGGATCGGAACTTGACGCCGCCTGCAACACATACAAGGCGGTCTCTATCAAAGATGTACATATCACCATCCATCATATCGATACCTTTGACTGGGTGCATCTGGGTATACGATTGATAAGTAGTTTCGGGATTCAGGCTCTCAATGAACCTTAGTGACTCTCTTCCGTGAGAAACGAAGACTTTCTCTTGCAAATCCACCGCATCCGTGCTATTGAGGATAAAGCCCGAAAGGTGAGCGCAGCTGTCGATCCGGTATGCGCCAAAGAAAAAGTTGCCGTCGTCTACGGTGGTTCGGAAAATAAGGTCGGCCGTTGCTTCACAGGTTGCACTGTTCAGGTAAACCCGGTCCATTCCCTGAAATGGAAGCCCGTAGTCAACCAAGCTTGTGAAGAGTTTATATGCAAGTTTCCGACCAATTCTCGAAACCTCGCCAGATGATTCTTCCGCCATCATTTCATCCATGTGTGCTCGGACCAGGTAGCTCCGTGCGCGAACTCAGCAGCCCAGTTGTTCAAGTCCTCGTAGTACACCGTACAGAAAGCATGCTCTATTCATGACCAAGGGTTGCATTAGCCTCTACCGTACACCGAAGGATGTGGGCATATCTCGTCGAATAGTAGGGTCTTTGAAACTTGAAGATTAGCACCGTTAAGGCCAGTCTTCGCATCTGGCTTGAGTAGCTTGAAGGCATAGTCGGCAACCGTCATCGCTATGTCGGCGTATATGGACGATGGACGTAGGGGTCCTCCGTTGCACAAGTGACTGTGACGACGGGTCGAATATCATCTCGAGAGAGGGTGGTCTCAGTCTCTATCAAGGCTACTCCTGTGACCTCCTCTTTGGTGATAACGTGCACCGAAGTGGTCGAAAGCTTCGGTTTTGGCGGCTCAATTGCTTTTGTGCATTTGATTTGGCTTTTCTCGACAGAGTCCAGCTCTAGTCACGTATTGCAACACCTACAACGCGGCCCAATCGCATCACTCATGACTTTGCAGAGTTGTGTCGATTTTGATCTCCCGGAGCATTACAGGGGTTTAGAGACATGTCTCCGGCTGAGAGGCAGCTTAGCGCCGAAGAAAGATGCGCAACAAAAGCTGCTGTTCCCTCGAACGGCCGCGGCGGCTGAGCCCACGACGGCTGGGCTCGCGGGGGCTGAGCCCCCAACTAAGATAGCCCCGCCTACCAAAACGTCCGTGGAGACCAGACGATCAAGCCCTGGAGGTCTCAAGAAGAACGAAAGGGACCATCGCCCTACAGAACAAACTTTCTTACAGATTGCTCTTCGTCCTGATAAGCCGACACACAATGACAAGCAAATCCTGGTTCCTCCCTCCAGACTTCACCTTCCTTCCCGACGGGCAAATCGCCCTGGGCAGGGTCATCCCTGAACCCCGGCGGCCGACCGTCACGCTCGCCTCCCTCGCCGAACACCCGACTATCGCCCTGCCGGAGGTCAGTTCCATCGTCGAGAAGAACCGCAGCTTCTCGGCTGAGAAGAGTCGGTCGTTCGGGCTCGAGCTCTTCGCCAAGTGCCTTGACATGGCCAGCGCCAAGACCGACGTGTCGTGGTACAAGAACAAGTCCTTCGCCGCCGTGGACCACGAGGTGCGGACGTACAACGGGGTTTTCGCCCCGGAAGCCTTGAAGGCGGTCGTGGAGCTGCTCGACGTGAAGAGGCATATCCATAGCGGGCAGTTCGGCAAGCGGTGCGTGTACATCATCTCGGGCCTGCGCCTGGCACGGCAGAGCATCACGATTACGGACGAAAAGGGGAACAAGACGGCGGGCTCCCTCGGAGGGTCGGGGCCTGTGCCTGCCGGCACCGTGCCTGTTGCGCTGGGGGGTAATATCTCCGGGAGCCGGGAGGCTAATAGAAAGGATGGCTACGAGACGGCGCCGGGAATTGTGTTTGCGTATCGGCTGTACGTGGTCCGGCCCAAGGATACGGGTGCGCAAGTAGAGCTGTTTTCGGATAGAACGGCCTTCTTCAGCGGTGAAGCCAATGACGAGGAAGGCGAGGAGATGGAGGCCATTGGGATGGACGGAGCAGTGCTTCGGCAGGACCTGGATGTGGAGCCGGACGGTTTCGAAGAAAAGTGGATCGAGGAGGGAGACGAGGAGTCTTATATCGTATTCAAATCTGCTACTGGGGAGGAAGGGAAATCGAAGGCTTAAAGGTACGCCTTGTCATATATTTTAACCCCAGCCAGACCAAGAAGGCCAGGGCCCTCGTGGCATCAAGTTTCGTTGGGGCTCTCAGCGGCATGGTGATGGACGTCAATGGAAAGGTGGTTTCATTCATGTGGACAAGTTCACCTTTTGTCGAATCATCCAATAACCCCCTTCTTGATGCAGGATTGATGAGAAGGTGGAGAGACTCACGGTAGCGGATGCAATCGCGTCAACAGCTTCCTTGATAGTTAATGGCTATTCGGGAAATGTTAAGAACTGCAAAATCCGTCTTGCGTAATGCTGGTGCTCTTGGGGCAAGTTAGCCAAGATCCGTATGTGTCATCTAATGTTGACAGTCGTGTAGAGTTGCTGGAACTAGCGCATGTACTCTTCCGACTTTCCCCATGACCGGACCTTATAATTCCCACAGATAAAGAGCAGGAAGTCCATAATAACTTCGCGAGTCGGAGTCACAATGGTCACTCGCCAGCGCCCGACTTCCACCTCCTTGCAGTACCTGCATCCTCAAGATTAGCATAGTCTCCTATGAATGGTTCTCAGCGGCGGTGGCATGCCGTGTCCATTTCCTGAAGATTCCAGTGACGTTGATCTGTGTTTCTTCTGCGTAATTCGGCTCGACGAAGCAAACGTTGCTTAGCTGCTTGCAGTTGGTCGCATGTTCCTCGGCTAACAGTGACGCTAGCTTTGCGGCTCTCTCGAACGCTTTGGAGTAAAACGTAGCAGGAACTCCAGGTGTCGATCGGAGGAAGCGTTCGCTTTAGGGCGGCGGGTAGTAGCGCAGGACATCGTTGTTCGAGCAAGTATGGGTAGTAGTGTCCTGAGAAGGTGATATCCTAGGCCTTAGGAGATTGGAGATGGTTAAATAAACAGCCGGAAAGGGAATCGAGGACGTCGCCGCCATATATGCTGGGTGATGGCTATTTTGGTGGTGTCGTGACAACAACCGCTGGCGGCTAGAGTTGGAGACCTCGATGGAGGGTAAAGACTCAAAATCAAGAATAGAATTGGATGGCAAGCCGCTGTGGCACCAGTCTGATCAGCTCCACTGGTTTGGTGGCCGCAGAGCGCTTAGAGGTACACGATACCTGGCAGGCTGCCTCGTGCTGCGGCAGCATTCCCCACTGCTGAGGCCGCTAAAAAGGAGCCCCAAATCTACAGATTCGGCGGCGTCAGCAGCGCTTCTTGCATTTAAAAAGTAATATTGAACACGCTGCTGCCGCCTCCGGAATAGGCGCCCGCCCCAACCGGGTAAGGTGCCCATGCCGCCCTTCCGCGCGACCCTTCCACGTGACCACCAACGATGCTTTTCATGGAGGTCCACCTGTTGAACAGACTATGTTGCGCTTTTGCCATGATAGAGAGCCTCAGAAAGTAGTGAAAGTGGTGTTGGTTTCAGCTGCGTCTCCGCTTGGTCCTGAGATGCCAGACACTTACCATGACTCCTGGCAAATTTTCTCCGCACATACTGCACTGGACAACCTCTCCGCTCTGGGGACTAGTTTCAAGACTCCACAAAATACAGGCACTTCTAATTACCATTTCCCGAGACAGGCGGCCGCAAGAGCGAGCAGGAAAGAAACGGTATCGCATGAATGCGGTGCTTTGCTAACTTGGATGACTCCTTTTCTGATGGTCGTCTCGCTTTGCTCCTTGATATAATCGATCATCTTGCATCGGCTAGCGCGCCTCTCATAGCTCTGTCTCCGTTGCTAATGTTCCAGAGCACGGCGAGGTTCCAGGTAACGACTTCCGTTGAGGTAATAATATGGCTGATACATGGGTGCGGCGGTGCCCAGGGTGATGGGCATAGAGTATTCTCAGCTTCGAGGTTCGGCGAACAGGAAACGCAGACCATAAAAATCGAGAGGTACCACTGCCCCCCGACACGCCAAGTGATTTTCAACTAGTTCGTGATGATTGAAGACGGATAACTGATATGCAGTCAAACCATAGCAATCTTCTGCATCGACATTGACCTTGCCCGTGTCGAGGAGCATCTTAACCGCGACATGGTGTCCATTCTTGGCGGCCAATAATAGCGGCGTCCGGTCATTCTTGTCTCTCGCATCGATATCGTCCTTCTCTGTATCGAGGAGCATCATGACCACGATATCGTGTCCGTTCTCGGCAGCCCACGATAGCGGCGTCCGGTCGTACTTTGTATCTCTCGTATTGACGTCGACCTTGCCCGTGTCTAGGAGCATCTTGACCACGGCCTCCTTTCCATTCTCGGCGGCCCACGATAGCGGCGTCTGGTTATTCTTGTCTCTCGCATCGACGTCGACCTTGCCCGTATCGAGGAGCATCATGACTACGATATCGTGTCCGTTCTTGGCGGCCCAGGATAGTAGTGTCCAGCCATGCTCGTCTCCCGCGTCGACGTCGACCTTGCCCGTATCCAGTAGCATCTTAACCACGGCCTCGTTTCCATTCTCGGCGGCCCGGGATAGCGGCGTCCGGTCAAACTTATCTCGTCTATCGACGTCAACCTTGCCCGTATCCAGGAGTATCTTGACTACCGCATGGCGTCCATTCTTGGCGGCCCACGATAGTGGTGTCCGGTCATACTTATCTCCCGCGTTAATGCCGACCTTGCTTGTATCAAGGAGCATCTTGACTACCGCATAATGTCCATTCTCGGCGGCCCAGGATAGTGGTGTCCGGCCATGCTTATCTCCCGCGTCGACGTCGACCTTGCCTATATCGAGGAGGATCTGGACCATAGCCTCGTTTCCATTCTCAGCGGCCCACGATAGTAGTGTCTGGCCGTTCTTGCCTCCTGCGTCGATATTGACCTTGCCCGTGTCTAGGAGCATCTTGACCATGGCCTTATGTCCCTTCCCGGCGGCCCACGATAGTGGCGTCTGGCCATACTCTGTGTCTCTCGAGTCGATATTGACCTTGCCTGTGTCGAGGAGCATCTTGACCACGGCCTTGTATCCCTTTCCGGCGGCCCATGATAGCGGTGTCCGGCCATTCTTGTCTCTTGCGTCGATGTCGACCTTGCCCGTGTCCAGGAGCATCTTGACTACGGCCTCGCGTCCATTCTGGGCGGCGAACGATAGTGGCGTCCGGCTATAGTTTGTATCTCTCGCGTCGATATTGACCCTGCCCATGTCTAGGAGCATCTGGACCACGGCCTTGTGTCCCTTCCCGGCGGCCCACGATAGTGGCGTCAGGTCATCTCTGTCTCCCGCGTCAATGTCGACTTTGCCTGTATCGAGGAGCATCTGGACCATGTCCTCACTTCCATTCTCAGCGGCCCACGATAGTGGTGTCTGGCCATTCTTGTCTCTCGCGTCGACGTCGACCTTGCCCGTGCCGAGGAGCATCTTGACTACGGCCTCGTTTCCATTCTGGGTAGCCCACGATAGCGACGTCCGGCCATACTCTGCATCTCTCGCATCCACGTCAACCTTGCCCAAGTCGAGTAGCATATATGATAGCAGCTTCATGAAATCATGTCTCGCCACGACATGTACAATGTTGCTTCCGCTTGACGGGCAATCAGTTGCGTAAGGCTCCAATGCCTTGTATATCCGTACCCATGCTTCAACGAAGAGCTCTATGGGCCATCCAAGTAGATCCAGAAAGTCTTTTAGGGCTACTTCAGCTAGCTCGCCCAACTTCATGTGATAAATCCATGACGTGCTTGCGTAATATAGCAAGGGGAATGTTAACTTATCCTCCTCGGTGAGGGTGCCTGACTAAGACACTGCGACCATTCTACAATAGTGGATACAGGAACGGGATAGGCGGTAATGGGCAGCGGGGCCTGCCAAGTCGAGTGCTCCAGTCTGATGCAGAAGCGACAACCCGCGCTGGACGAAGTAGTCCTTGACTGACTGGTGGATGAACTGGACGACGTGAGCATTCGTGGACGGTACGATCTCTGCGAGACCGCAGCTCAAGACCTTGACTCTTTTGTCGATCTTCTTGCCGGGAATGAAGTCATTCGAGTGCCGACATTCATCCAGTGACTTGTGTGCGCAAGCATGACGAACAGCCATGGCCCATTGCAATTCGTCCGTTGTCAAGGGCCGCAAGGCAAAACAGATCCATTGCATCATCCTCAACGAGTCTGATCGGTTCTTCGCAGCCTTTATGAGCTCCTCATACAGTTCGTCCAACTCCTTTGGTATTCGTATAATTTCAGCCAGAATCACAGAAGGCGGTTCAGCGTCACGCTCTAGCTCCAGCACTCGATCCAGGACAAGGCGTGCCCACATGAAAACACCCTTGGCGCGGGCGCATATCAGCCTTTCAATCCTATCATCTAGATCAAACGTCGAGAAGCGGCGCTGAACGTATGTGGTGATGTCTGCGCTGTTTTCGGTATCCAGCGATATCGGTTGCCCGCTCTCCAGCTCTAGGATAGGGTAGTGGCGACATGAAAAGAAGATGCCGAATTGAGAATCCGTTGGCCCGAGACATGAACGTAATTTCTCCAGATATTCGATTAGTTCGCGGGCAAGTTTTTCTCCGCATTCATCGAGCGCGTCAATGAAGAGGATGACTGGACGCGTTTTGAGGACCTTCGGAATGGATGACTCGAGAAAAACCTGCAGCGGCTGAAGATGCCATGACCACTTCTCTCTAGCCTCGCTCTCGGTTTTTCGTTTGTCTTCGAAATGGTCGATCAGGTCGGAGACTGCGCCTGGAACAAGCTTGAGAAGTTGGTGCAGAAGGGATCGGAAGAGACCGAGTGGGGTTTTCTGCATTTCATGGCCGCGGCCATGGAAAAAGAAGGACAGCGCAAGAGTACGCATTCCATAAATGGACGGAACTTCTTGCAGAGCATATTTCATCAGCGTCGACTTCCCAGATCCGGGGTTCCCCTTGATCCAGAGTAGCCCTCGATGCTGACGAGTCCAATGTCTCAGGGTTTCGTGGGTAAGAAGCCATGCGCATGTGCCCGCGGCAGCGGATTCGATCTTACTTTGCCGGCCGTCCATGTCGTCAAAGGCCAGTGATCTCAGGCAGGCTAGCGTTGTCTCCGACCGGGGTAAGTATAGACCTAGGCTACGGCATCAGGCACGGCCCATAGCACGGTAAGGAGTTAACATACTATGCTCAGCGAACCGTTTGGCCACCTCCTGCTTCGCTTCGTCAATGAGCCTTCTGAGTCGTTCGCGAACGACCGGATAGTCACCCTGGCCCCTGGATTCATACTTGACGAGCCCTGAATGATCAGCATTGAGAGCAATGTTGTCCTCCTCGGATACAAGTGCCAAGCCCGTGCTGGTAGCGGATTTTTCTGTCACCAACAAACATTCGCGGCCAGATTTACACCACATTCCATCTTGATCAACCTACGAAACGAGTTAACGATAGCGCGAGTTTCTGTGATGGCATAACTACCTGTATGGTTGGGCTAAGCTTTCGCTCGAAGAAGGCCACAACTCGGTACTGACCCTTGCAGGTCTCCGAGAACTGATCCGCAATTCTCTTCATGAAGGTCGACGGTTCAGAGTCGTCGTCCACGAGGAGGGCATCAATCAAGGCCTTGTTTGGTTGGCCCTGGACTAGCGTCCTTAACCGGTCATTTCGGAGGCCTAGGTTCGGCACGCCGAAGAAAAGCAGTCCAAAGACGGCTTTGGATAGGTTGGAGTTGGCGGAATTGGCCTTCTGATGCGCGCGAACAAGCGCCTACGGTAGTCAGTTAATTGCTTCGTCACGGTGGTGGAGCACCTCACCTCTTTGATGAGTAGGCCGCCGAGGCTGTGGCCGATGAAGATGACCGGGCGGAGAGAGGTCTAGGGGAGTCAGCATGTTCTACACTCGAAGGTAAGACTACTTACGTCATCATTCTGCCGAAAGGCAATGATTTGTTCTAACAAGGCGTCGCCAAGGTCCTCGATGGACTGCTTCGACAGGCTGCCTGGCAGTGTGGTGTCGTAGCCATAGAGCAGCACTCGAATGTTAGGCAAGTCCTTGGGCAGGAAGTCGCGGATCCAAACATCGTCACCGTTCGGGGATTTCCAGGAGCCGAGTGCGTGACTTCCGAGACCGGGTACTGCGATAACGCTGGGAGTGTCAAGTCAATAAGCGTCGGGACGGTAGGCAGAAGACGAGACTCACTCGACATGGGCGTTGCTCTTGGCGTCATATAGCGGCGTGATTCCTCTGAATTTGCAAGTATAGCGGTACGGTTGGGTCTTCCCAGCCTGGTGCAGCTGGGTGGATAGGACATCTCCAAAGAGCGTCGTGGTGATTGAGACGGTAGCACAGAGTGAGTCCTGGCCATACGGTGCCAAAGAGCGAATGGTGAGAGCCACTCCTCGAAGGGCCAGGTCCTTGTCCACAATAGATATCAGGTTGCGGTCCAGCTCATCGGTGTGGCCGATTGGGATATCGTCAATGCGGAAGGTCACGCTTTTTGGTCTAGGCGCTGAAGAGGAACGAGTTGTCGTAGCTCGAGCCAAGTTTCGGCGGACAAGGACGGCAGTTAGCACGATGATGGCCGCCGTAACTACCAGCGTAACCGAGTCTGCACTGATGTTGGACGGCATTGCGACCTACGACGCAAAGGGGTTTGTGACAAGACGGGTCTCGTCACGAATCCAGTGGAAGCGTCGGGGTGAGGGGTAGCTACGTGGCATCATATGTCGGCGTCGTGCGGCTGGCGGCCACGTGACGTGAGGCACAGAGCTTGTCCAGCCTCGCCATGGGACTCGAGGTGGAGGTTGGCTCCCAATGTTGATGTTCTGGGCGCCATGACCGTTCTCGGCTTCTTCACTTCCTCGCATCGTCAGCGTCACCGAAGACGATGACATTAGATGTGACACCAACCCTTCTCGTTAGCGCATTAACTAACCTTAACGCGGGAGCTAGACGGGCCGGCTAGGCACATGCCTGGGCCCCACAATCCTCTCATTGATCGACATACGGGACATGCTCCCCGGAGAATTCTGCTCGCGTCAGGCTTTGGTGGAGGTCCACACAAGATAGGACCAGTATCACCACTCCACCGGCAGCTGGTGGTAAGTCACACGATTGTCGTGACGGAGGATTCAACGTCCACTTTGTATGGATCTACGACCGCATCTTCATCAAGCCGCTCTCGGGGGACATCGGCCCTTACGCATTATGGCGGGGTATCTTTAAAGTGGGTTGATGCCATGGAAATCGGCGTCGAAGCGATACCGGTGACCGTCCCAGCGTTGCTCGGCTGTATAGCTACGTCGCGCGGCGCGATGGGCGTTGAGAAGGAGTCAGTCGCGCAAGCGACGTACTGGTCCCTTGGACCCATGAAGTGGTGCACAACGTGAGTCACGCTTTCCTTTCAATTCGGGACGTGCTCCATGATGGATTGGATATCGTCTTGAAGCGCTTCATATGACTTGGTTGACTGGACCACGTCGATACGAAGTGTCGACTGCTTGGTCGGCTTCCGCCTTTCGGAGTTGCCAGGTTGTAGGGTTGGCGGCTTGGGCCATGCTGACCTCCGGAGGGAGCATTGAGCCGTGGAGTCAAGGTCGCTCAGGTTGCGCCGGGATCGTAGCCAGTGCCTTTGAGGTATGATAGAATTTGATTGCCAGGTGTTCTGGCCGCCAAGGAGAGAAAATCCTAAGCTGAGGCAGTGCAGGCGGGGTCCGACGAGGATTGGCCGATCTTGTGTTGCATTCGCCGCTGCTGCCTGTGAGGCTGCCACATATTATTCGCATTCTTGTGAGCATGTAGTCGAGCATGGCGCAAAAGGGACACCATTTTGTCTCMTCCACAATACTTCTGACCTAGCGAATAGATGGTGTCTTCCGCAAGACGACAAACCATGGAGCTGCCGTTCCCCTTTTTGTGGCAGCTTACCGCAGAGCTGGATTGCAAGCCCCTCTGTCAGCCCCTCAAACCTCATCAGCGCACTTGCCGGGTTATCTAAACGTGTCGCTCCAGGACCGACACGGAATGCTGGAATTTCTAGAGAACGAGCACTGCTCGGTCGACTTGGATCGCATCGCGGCTAAGCTGTGGTGGATGTCCAAGCAAGACAGCGCGAATATCTCCCCTCTCCACCGGCAGCGCGTGAAGCGGCGGACTATTGTGGTGACCGAGGATCCGAAACTCCACCTGGTGTGGATTGAAGATCGAATCTTTGCGAAGCTACTCCCGCGGTATCTTACGTCCTACGCATTTTGGCGAAACCACTTGGGAATCGACGGGGACGCGACGACACGCGCACGAACCTGGCGGGTCCGCATGGCTGCTCTGGGCTACCTCCGAACCTATGTCTATCTCATCCGGTCAGAATATAAGTTTCACATCGCGCAAGATCCGGCATTACGTCTAATTCCCGCGGGGATCAATTAGGAGTAGTTTTGCGGCTTCGTGTCTCACCTGGCCACGGTGGCCGACAGAGACGTGTCTGAGCGCTACGCGTATGGCGAGATCCGACTCACCCGACTGAACTTCTATGCGCCGTTGTTGCTCGGAAAGGCGCACTTGCAGCGCGTGGAGTACCAGTACGGGACTTATTTTGCCCGCTTTTATGGCCCCATCTTGTTCTTGATTGGCATCACGTCCATAGTCCTCAACGGACTCCAGATTGGCGTCGGACTTCAAAAGGCCAGCCCCAGGCCACATGGTGACATTCTTTTGAACATGGCTCTCTGGTTCGGCGTGGCCATGATCCTATGCTTCTGTGGCCTCCTCGGTTTTCTCCTCTTGCTCTTCCTATACAAGGTTGCGAAGGAGTGGAGGTACGCAATCCAAGACCGTCTCCGGCTCCTCGAGGAGGGGCGTTCTGGGGGTGTCTGATGGCTATGCGAAAGGATGAAGAGGTCGAACGCAATGAAACGGAAATCCTTTTACCCCGATATGGCCATTCCGAATGTCCCAGGATCCGCTGCACTCGTCTATTATTGCTCGTAGTGCACTGTCTTGGGATTCACGGCGATGTGTGGTAGAGGAGCAGTCTAGGAACTCACGTGTACACTCTTAACCCACACACACTCCCAAGGCTACGTAGCCGTCATCGCCCTCCGGATGTAGGTGGTGGGCTGCGTGTCATTCCTTTCTCGCCTCACTAGCAGCGGACCTCTGCCGGCCAGGTTTTGAGGGGAGACGCCCGCTAGTTGCAAGACTTTGAAAGAAGGGGAAGCGAATGGAGAGCTTGACATTGTACAGCTTGGGCATGCAAGATAGCTCTGGGATTAGTTGTGCGAGTTTGTCGCCACTTAGCTACTCTGGTAGTTATACTATGCAACTCATTTCTTTTGTACTACTGGTCTCGTCTGTTAATATTGAAGTTGGAATCGTAATGTGCCGTGGACAAATCGGGCGAGCTGACGATCACATCGGCGAGCCAAATTCCGGTGGAATTCCAACGCCAACCTGATGGACGAGAACATAGTAACCATGTGCGCAGCGACCGTCGCTGTCGCGTTCGTCCCATACTTGCCCTGAGGCAGACAGGCTATGACGATGTTGTGCGCGCCAATAGTTCCCAGAGTGTATGCGTTGTCGTCGTTTGGTGGATTTGGGAGATCTGGATCCTTTGGCCTAGCATGGCCGTCGCGGCGGTCTGTTCCTTCGGCAGCGCACAGACCCAACCGACGGTGTACTCATTGCGACTCTTCGGTTCAGTAGCTTCTGGCGCTCCCATAGCGAACGTACTCGGACGTTGAAAGACGAAAATCGGACGATGATAGGTAGCCGTATCTCGTTGGGTTTAACATCTGATTGGGGCTGCGGTATCCCGGCGATGAATGTTAGGCAGAGTGAAGCGCAGGCTACTGAGGATGGGGCCGTTGATGCGAGAGGCAGCTGGCGTGTTGGGAGGAAGAGGGAGACGAGTGGCTGGCCTCCTAAGCGCGGGGTGCCCTTTTCGGACACACACCCATGCTCTAAAAGCCAATGAAGTCAGTGCGCTGCCCTTGTGCCGTTGCAGGACATCCATCGTCCCGCTGTCGCCCAACGTCCGCTGCGCTGCACACCCAGAGCGCCAATGCTGCCTGTTCAGCACCTCGTCTGTGGGGCATTGTTTGCTGTCACTGTGGCGGCGACCGTAACTCGGCGGCAACTTTTACCGGCCAGAGGGCAGCCAATCATCCCAGGCTTCCGCCACCATTTAATAGCCTGCAGATGTAACACCGGGGTGGAACAGCATAACCCCGGCGCCTACGTGATCTGTCTGGAACCCTGCAGAGCCAACCCTCCTCGACGTGCCGTTCGCGTTGCAAAGTTGTACCGTCGCATTCGCGGCGTTGGTGATTGGCACTGCAGATAGAGTGAACGTTGACCAGGGCCAACAGAGTCAACAAGTCCCCTTTGCATCGTCCATCGTCTCTGGTCGCGAGAGCACTAACAGAATTGTTCACAGTAATACCTGACATTTATTCAACGCACTCTCGAATACTGGACACACAGCAGCCACCGCGTACTCTTGGGTTGAGTTGTGCGCGCTGCGGCCAAGCCTCGGCTGTCTTTAGCCACTACCAATAATGTATGTTAATTTTAAAGGCTACGACTTTGGCAAACTTGCCTCCAAATAGCAATTGACGCTATCGATGGCCACCGGTTATCATCAGCACACGAATACCGGCAAATGTCCACCCCGCTCCGTAGTTAAATAGAGTGCTCGATATTTCTAGAGACAACTTTACACAGCGCACCTACAATAGCTGCTAATAAAATAACGATCTCCATCCGAGTTCATGTTCTATCGTTGGTTGCGCCACGGCGGCGATACGATGCCTCCAAGGCTGGACGTCTCAATATGCGCTCCGCGTTGGGTGCCTTCTCACCGACGCGGAACCCAGAAGCACACAACTCATAGATCAGCTACAGGAGTAGAATACCCCAGCCAGCAACACGGCTCTTCAAGACCGTCCCACCCAGGGTTTCTAAGGCAAGTGTCGCGCTCTTGCCGCAACACTTCCAGAATGACACCTCAAAATTGGGGGTCCCGTCGGAGGTCGCGGCGACCTTCTCAAACGCCGCACTTAGTGACGACTGCAAGTCACATCTCTCCAAGGAATTGACGGAGGTCTGGCAAGGCTGGAGGCATATCACCACTGTATAAGCGATGACATCGTCTTGCTGACGCCGTGCCACGAGGTAGAATAGATGTCTCCCTGGCGCGAAACCATCCAACACAGCGGCAAGGTTTCTAGGGTCAAGAGACAAGGTAGATATAGCCTCCAAAGAAAGCACTCGGTCGCACCAATGCTTTGCCGAAATGCGCAGCACCCAATGTCGTCACAGCAGCAGTACTCAATGCCTGACTCAACGCCTGGCTCCTCATTCGAACTCGAGCGGGAGGGTTTTGGGGACCCGGGCACAGAGACAGGGGTCTCCTCCTTCAAACTTCGTTCCATGGGCCCCCCCCCCAGGCATACGTGGCCAGAGCAATTGGGAGGCACGGTGAGTGTAAATAGAAGCCGGCTAAATATGGGGTCCGGTCGGTACTGGTGATTGCGACAGGCACACCAGGAATTCCCCCACGGTCAAGGGGGAAGTAGACGGTCGTTGTCTGACTTCAAGGGCGGCGACTTGGGCGAGCTCTTCACCTTATACGGTCAATGTTAGGTTAGTTGGCGCTGAGCGGCGCTGTTTTTACCCCTCACTGCAGACGCCGCCAAATACGGCGCCCTGAACCTCCAGATTTGGCGGCCTCAGCAGCGCGTCTTGCATTTATGGAGTATTAATTAACCAGAACTATAGTAGGGGCTGCTAGCAGGGACACCTAAATATAAGCTAGCTTGACGGAGAATAACACACACACCGAAAGGACACTGCTTGCACGTCCTAGAGGGACCTTCCACTCATGTCTCTCGGGGTCAGCAGTCACTCAAAGTAGTTTTTACTTACTCAAACTATCTGGTCGACTCTAGGCAGCTTATACAGGTGGTCCTTTATCTCTTACTAGTCTAGGGATCGCTCACTTCATCTTTACTCACCTAGCCAGTTAACCTTACTTACTCTTACCCATCGGTAACAATTCGGGGAAGAAAGGGTGCCCGTGGGCATATTAATTCTGCAAAGCGTGCCTCCCGAAGTCTACAGGCTGGGGGTAAAGGGATCTTTACGTACATGCCTGCAGAGCGCGACTCCCTGCACTGCCCCTGTCGTGGGGTGCGTTTGTCTTCTCGTCGAACTAACACAGAGGTTAAGGCGAATGCAGTAGTGTCCTAGAGGTTACTTATTTTTAGTGAGTCGGGCTGGAGAAATAGATAATAATAACACGGTTTCTAGTTCGGGTCAGTGGGCAAAGGTACTAATAAAGATAAACTGAGATGTTAAATCGGATTCGAGGAAGAGAGAGAAGAGAGGAAGATTTTTTCTAAAGCTTGCAGAATACGTTGAGTTGCATAATAGGGAGTTCTCCCCAGTAGGTCCGATAGGAAGAATTATCGAGCGACCGACCAGAAGGGAAATATGTTTGCGCGTACGGTGGGGATAGGAGGCTGTTCATGATAATACCTCAATGTGTGATTATCTGAACAGTACGGAGATAAATACTTGATTGGCAATCTAGGCCGCTGACCACATCGATGCACACTAGCTGGGCTCCCAAATCCTGGAATGCAAGAAAAAACAAAGGCTTAGGTCCCCAACCCCCTACTTCTCCGCAGGAGGCTCGGTGTTCTCATTAATTTTGCCTTCTCCCCCTTTCGCCACCTTCATAGGCACGGGCACCGAATCCGTAGGTGACGTGGTCTTGATCTCCTTGCCCTCGATCATCTTCATTAGATGCGTGCCCAAATCGCCAAATCCCTCAATTTTGCCCAGCTTACCGACAAGGTGCTCGACATCACGAAGCATACTACACGTACTGATTAGCATGACTTCACAAATGTAACTCATAACGGCAAGGGGGATAGGGGGCATCGAGGCCCTACCAATCACGACCAGTCTCCGTCTTCGGCTCCGCCTCCTTGAACGCCTTCCCCAACTGGTCTTTGTAGCTCGTAAACACCTGCACCATCACCAGCGCCACCGCCTGCTCTGGCAGGTACTTGCTGAGCGCCTTGTTGAGCCTGCCAGTGTCCGTGGTCAGGTCCACCATGTACCTGCGCACGTCCTCAGCGCTCTCGTTGTCCCACTCCGCCTCGCGTGCCTTCTTGGACAGCATTCGCGCGCGCGACTCCATAATCTCCACCATCTTCTGGTAAATGCTGTCCTGGTGCTCCTGGAGGGCGCGCCGTATCTTGTCGAACTCGCTCATAAGGTTCGCCCCTACGGGGCCGGCCGGCGCGTGGCGCTGTACGAATTCGCGAATGTGCGGGATAAGAGTCGCGATAAAAGTTAACGCTTGCGATGTAAGCGCCAGGTGTTTCGTTGTAATATTCTTAAGGCCGGCCGAACGCAAAGCGCCGGCGCCGAGGATAAGCTGGCGACTTCGGGAGTCGAATATCTGCAGATACGATACAAGTGACATAGCAATATCGGGCGTCATGGACGGGATGCTGCCCATCAGGTGGAGAAAGTGTGATACTCCCTCGAAGCAGAGGATAGCGGAATAGGGCAGCAGGAACGTCTCGTCTTCTATAGTAGCGCCTCGAACCTTATCCTTTGCTGTGCTATTAGTCTCAGTCACCTCTATGCCGTCAATCTCCTCGACCTCCTGCGATAGTGGTGCTGAGGGTTTGCTCATCTCGGTCCATACTGGCGGGTCTGAAGTGCTGCATTCGAGAATCTGCTTTAGGATCTCGTTGTGCTTAGCAGTGAAATCTGCATCTTGCCAGTTGTCGGCGCCCATTCCCTGGGCAAGAGTCTGGATTTCCCTATCCCTATGGGCCTTGATGAAGTCTTCAATATGGCCATCAACAGCAGTCTTTAGCGATGTCCCTGCTCGCCCCGAGATGGCTTCGCATTCGTTAGCGAAGAGGAGGTTGAGAGTAAAGTAGCGGAGAAAGTGAGCGAGTGGCAAGCCTTTGACTTGCTCAGATCGAACCCGAAGAATCTTGTTGATCTTCTCGTGACTGACATCCACTGCCTGGCCCAAAAGGTCGAGAAGATCAAGTGCAGCGTGCATCTCCTCCTGGATCTCAAATATAGAGGTGTTCCCAGCAGGATTCGGACTCCCGATTGGTGACCGAATAACAGGAAACTTGACCGAGTCCTCGGCATCGGGATTCCCAATGGCGCAAGCAACCTCCAGAAGAAGTCCAGACTGAGTCTTTAGTCGCCTTAGCGTCTCCGTGACGCCAATGTAGATGGTGGAAAATAGTGTCTCAGCATCTTCTGCGTCGAGAGCGCGGATATTCCGGGCGAGGATGGAAGATTTCTCCTGGTTAGTGCGGCTGGGGCCCCCGCTAATGGTTGACCCTGATATGACGGATTCACCGTCTTCCGTCGAACTGGGGAGTGGTTTGCGTACAATGTTTCGGATTTCTCGTAGGACTGACTCCCGATACGCCTGGATGGCTGTTGAGATGGACCCAGACCGATGGAGGCCGGAAATGTTAGGTAAAAGGGCCGTACGTAGCTCATCAGTCATACCCATATACGCAGGAAAGGCTGAAAACTCCTGCGCGTGACCCCCCTTAGCCCGTAGTGACGCAGCCTCCCACCTCAAGAGGACTTCCCGTGTCGATACAGATTGAGCATGGCGCCGGAGGTCTCCAATGAGCACATTGTGAACTTTGGACTCGAACACCTTGCCGATTCGAAACCGGAGAATCGTTAGGTCGCTGGCCAACCCTTGTAATGCCGTAGCCCCGCGTACGTCTCGGAGCTGGAAATGTGTTGATGTTTCATCGCCCAATGTCTCATCGCGCTCGCCGGCCATCAATAGCTCAATAGCATCAATTTCAGCAAGAGCCTTTTCGACCTCCCCTTCATCGACCAGCAACTCGCAATAGGCAACTCCGTCCACGATGCGTTTCAGTTGCAGAACCGCATCGCTCATCTGTTGCAAATTGTGACTTTTTTGCCGTTTTTGCAAGAGTTGCAAGCCCTTCATGACCACATCCTCATCTAATGATGCGAGATCCTTACGCAGAATTTGTATCTTCTCGACCGATTCTGCCGCTTCAGAGTGAAGTTCTCTCAGGGACCCGAGAGCTGAGAAAAAGGTAGTTGTGGCAATAGATATAGAGTTGATCAGATGCACCTCCACCATATCCATGTACCATGAGAGTTTCTCCTGAAGAATCGCATTCGTAGCCAGGGCTTTTCTCGGCGCCGGAGCATTTCCCTTGCGTGCTTCTTTGGTCGAGGTCGGGGGCACAACGCCGGATCGCTCGCTAACGACATCGAAAGTCCTTGGATTTTCGAGGTGGAAGTCTTCGTCGAAATAAATATCAGGGATGGTGGATAGTGGCGGTGGACCGCAGTGGCCTTTGCGACTATAACTACCGCTTCCTCGGCTGCGGGATAGGCGCTCGTTCTGGGTGGTGACCGACGTCATCGACGCAACGGAGCCTTTCCGAGTGAGGTGTGACTGCCCGTCAGCCTTGCGAGAATCTTCATAGCACCGAAAGGGACTATCTGATTTGCTTTCCCGCCTTGCCCGTTCTTCGCCCTCGCTGTCCCTCACCCGCTGCAGCTGCTCGTAAAGGGCGCCCACTTGCGATATGTATGGCTTGAACTCGGCAGCGTCGACGATCTTTATATTAGTCAGGGACACGGGAGGGATGTCTCGTACAGTCGGCGTCTTTTGTAAGCTCGAAGCCGGCGCAAACGTGTGCGGTTGAAGTCTGGTTCGCACTATCGGTGGCTGTAGGAGGGTCGAGATTGCTGCGAGGCTGCTTTAGTAGGGCGTCGCGTAGTATGTTGTTACTACCTACCATTTTGGCCCAATTCAAATCCAGTCGCAGACCAGCTACTCGTGGACACAAGCAAGTGACCCCTTATCGAATGTGTTGAGCTAGCCGTTGAGCCTCGTCTTGGCCTTGGAGCGGCATGAATCCGGTCGTGCCTAGTGGCTGTCAGCATCATTATCAAGGCATTGGAGGTGAGCCGGGATATTTACTTGAGTGAGGAGCCGCTTCGGGTGATTGACGATATGGGCGATGAGGTATCCATCGACTGGCATCCATCACCGTGTGGATACATTGCTTCCCGTCTAGCCTCTGATGCGTTGCGAAAGAAAAAGCTGCCGACGCTGGGTTGGAGGGGCTACATTGTCATGGGGTACGGAGTACAAAGCAGCGTCGAGGGTTAAGCCGGCAATTCTCCGATTAAGACCTGGTGCTGGGGCAGGCCCTGTAACCCAGCAAAGCCAATTCCTCGGTAAGATTGCCCGAATCAACCCTTGACCATCGCCAACCTTAGCAAGGCCTTGCAAGCACCAACATGCAAGCACCGACATGCAAGCACCGACATGATTGATTCATGTTTGGGCCAACTCCGTCCCCCCTTCTCAAACTTTCCCAGAAAGCTGACTTAAAAAGGGTATAAAAACCTTCCTCGCATCGGGGGCCAGGAGAAGCAAACGCTCAGTTCCAAGGGTGGAAATGAAAATTCTGGATGTCGATTTCGGGGTCGGTCGTGTATTGGGTGTTTCGGGCGAGGAAGCCGAGGGTTCTGTAAGTTGGATGCTGTCGTCCATAAACGGGCTAGCCAGAGAATGGCAGTGTTATCTTTCCCATACGTCAATGCTTCGGTCAAAGCTGTGCTTGCTGGTTCCTCCCCCAGTGCAGGGCGCACTCAGGTCCCGTTAAGATCAACTCCTCTCATCCATCCCTGCTCACGATGAACCGTCCTCTTCCACCATCATCGTTCCTTCACCCTTGCTTATAAACATGAAAATATACAAGGGGTAGAGTGATAAAGATATATACCCCGCCTAAGGTATAGAAGAAAACTATGTAAGGCGCTACGGAGTATGTACGTATGGCAACTACTTTGAACTATTCAGCTCAACTGTAGTAAAAGCGGCGACGGCGTAGGGATATAGACAAGAAAGGGAGTTCTAGATATCACGATTCGGTTTATTAGGCTGCTTATGAAGTCGCGTCGTGGGGATAGTCTTGTCAGTATACGTTGGTTCTTCGCTGCGAGGAACGATGGCCCAACTAAGTCGCCCATGGGATGGAGACTGGGTCAAGACAATGCTAGTGCGTCAAGTAATTGAGCGCAACTCAAGCATAAGGTAGTTAGTTGTTGCTTGTGACTCACGATGAACCAGGAAGTCGTTAAGCAGCCCATCATGGTTTACTTCCCCGAGACGTAGAGGGGGATCGGGATCTAGTTCCGCGAAGCATATTTCGACGAGCCTGGAAGTAGTTCACTCTTAGGGGCGGTAGCGGCCGCAAATGTCAGATATAGCCGTGGCGTATTGCGTGACTCGTTGTGACGGCTTCAAGTTGCAAGCAAGTGGCTCTTCCACCAGCCCCGACTCTGGGATGATTCACGTCGGCCACCACCTGTGGTAGGTCTGGTGCTCTGGGTGCGTGGTTCACTGTAAACGAGAACTCTGAACGGCTTCAGGCACTCTTCCAGATTCAAGCATCAAACGAGGAAGGAAATGCGACGGAATGCGATCTGGGGACCGGACCGCCGTGATTGCCGCGGTCATTGACCTTGAGGAGCAAGGAGAGTAACAGTTGCTTCGATGAACAGCAGTCGTTTTCATCTCTCGTGCGCTAAAGTGGCAGTGAACGTACTTTGTATTGATACCACGACAACCGTAACGGCTGTAATAGTTGTTTGCTACCTATGGGCAGTCTCTGGGCCCTGGGGTACTTGCTGGATTGTTTGCGTAGGCAGCGACCCGCTCGCTGCCAGCGCAGGCACGTGCCTCTGCCCTGCGCCTGCACGACTGCCTTTGTTCCAACCTCGCTTGACGTTTGCTCTCCTCTTCCTACACGATAAGCTTGTAACGGTCATGTCATTCTGTTCTTCCTTTGTTCCTTTTCTCTCTTCTCTTTTTTGCTCCTTAATAGGCGTTGGTCCGTTTTTGTCTCTCGAGAGGCGCACGTTGTGGAGCACTTCCAGTCATCCACCTTTAGCGACTCAAATCTTGAACTGATCCACGGAATGCAGGACGGTCGGCTCTAGAGCGTCGCTTGCGCCTTTATTGGGGCTTTCGAGGCTTCCGGCGCCATCATGGGGGATCAGGCTGTCGCATGTCAGCTTGACGAGGCTGCTAGGCGGACGACGCCGTCGATAAGTTCACGCAGCAACCTGCAGACTCCAACCGCCAACGGCCTCGCCCAGCAGACATCCAGCTCTTGCTCGGCTTTGACTTCAATCAAGCCTAATGCCAATGAAACAGACGATGTGAACCGCAGCTCTGACGATGGCCACGATGTCGACAGCGAAAGCGACGATGGTATCAGCAAATATCGCCTGATGTCCAACCCCGAAGTCGCCCGTGGCCTGTCAGCCTTGCGCCAGCGCGGCGACTCTGCTTTCCATGAATGGATAGAAAAGAGCCAGCGCTTCAGTTCAATTATGCCCAAGGGTCAGGCAGGAGGCATAAACCGCGTGTCGACGGCCCGTTTGATCCAGAGCAACGAGGAGAAGCGGATCATCGCCTCCCCCCGCGAGTACCAGATTGAGCTCTTTGAGCGAGCCAAGGAGCGAAACATCATCATCGTCCTCGATACAGGTACGTTTTAGCCATTTGCGGCGGTGTAACGTGCAGTCATCTGACGTGGGCTGCAGGATCTGGCAAGACGCTTATCGCCGCGCTCCTGTTGAGACACACGCTGGACCAAGAGCTTGAGCAACGTGCCATTGGCCAACCCAAAAAAGTTGCCTTCTTCCTCGTCGAAAAGGTCGCACTGTGCTTCCAGCAGTACAGCGTCCTCAAGGCCAACCTTGAGCACCCCGTGGCCAAGTTCCACGGCGAAATGGCGGGCATTATGAGGACCAAGGAGTTCTGGGACAAGCAGTTCGCAGACAACATGGTCTTTGTGTGCACGGCGCAGATTCTCCTGGACTGTCTTAACAGCGGCTTTCTGCACATCAGCCAAGTCAACCTTCTCATCATTGATGAAGCGCACCACACCAAGAAGAACCACCCGTACGCCCGAATCGTCAAGGACCACTACCTTCGTGAGCCCAATAATCGCCCTCGAATACTCGGCATGACGGCTTCCCCGGTCGATGCCCAAACACGAGACTTGCGCGCCGCGGCGACCGAGTTAGAGAGCATCCTGTGCAGCGAAATTGCCACTGTGTCTGACGAAACACTCATCGAGAGTCAGGCCCAACGGCGTCAGATCGAGACAAAGGAGTACTACGACAGACTCATCAAACCTGAATCCGCGCGCACGGCGCTGTGGAAGGAAATCGCCGACCTCATCTCCGACAACGTCCAATATCGAGTTCACTTTGATGCCACGCAGGAAGCTGCTTCGACGCTTGGTGCCTGGTGTGCCGACAGGTACTGGGAGCTCTTCATGACGGACGCAGAGGTCASCAAGCAAGCAGCTAAGGCGCAGAGCTTAAGCAGCGGTCTATTCACAGTCGATGGCATGAGCGAGGCAGACAGGGTTCTTTCTACACTGCACCAAGCCCAGAACATCATCAGGGACCATGCGCTCTCGGCAATGGATGGTGCTTCGAAGGGCTTCTCTTCCAAGGTCAAGACACTGCGTCATATACTTGAAGATGCGTTCCGACAGGATGTGAAGCGGTGCATTGTATTTGTGCAAAAGCGATATACTGCGCTTCTCCTTGCCGACCTTTTCCAACAGGTTGACCAACACATACCAAACATGCGCGTAGCCTACCTTGTAAGTCAATGAACGCCACCCAGACAGCCTAGGCTCTTGAACTGACAAGCTTTCCTCCATCTAGGTCGGATCCCAAGCCATGTCGTCCAGCATCGCCAACATGTCCTTCCGCGATCAAGTCCTGTCGTTGCAGCGATTTCGGCGAGGTGAGACCAATTGCCTGTTTGCTACCCAGGTAGCCGAGGAGGGCATCGATATCCCCGAGTGCGACCTGATTATTCGGTTCGATCTTTACGACTCTGCCATCCAGTACATCCAGTCCAAGGGCCGGGCCCGTCAAGCCAAGTCGACGTATATCAGCATGATGGAAGCGGGCAACATGCAGCACCTTCGGCGGCTCAAACAAGCGACGAGAGACGCCAACGCGCTGCGACAGTTCTGCTCCGCCCTGCCTGCCGACAGGAAGATCCAAGATACGTTTGATCCTACGACGTCGTTGGAGCACGAGCGCATTGCGCAGAAAGTCTACGAGATACCTGAGACGGGAGCTCGCCTCACGTTTGCCTCGAGTCAAGAAGTGCTATCCAAGTTTGTGTCATCCTTGTCCTACGACACGTCGTTAACGCCAGAGTATGTCGTCACGTCGTCGTACACCAGCAAGAAATTTGTTGCGACAATCGTCTTTCCCGAGTCGAGTCCGATCAAGTCGATGAATGGATTCGCCCAGCGCAACAAGCAGCTTGCTCGGTGCTCCGCGGCATTTGAAGCGTGCGTGGATCTCATCAAAAAAAAGTACATCAACGGCCACCTGCAGCCTACTCTCGGCAAGCGACTACCAGCGATGCGCAATGCCCGCCTGGCACTGAGCTCGAACAAGCGGGAAGAATACGTCATGCGCGTGAAGCCGGAGATGTGGTCGCAGCTTGGCTCAGATGCCCCGACGGAACTCTTTCAAGCTGTCCTTGCCCTCGACAACCCCGAGGCGGTTGGGCGGCCTACGAGCCCATTGATTCTGCTCAGCAGACATCCACTGCCGTGCCTGGAGCCGACTCTGCTCTATCTTGATCAGGGCCGTACTTCGGTGGCACGCCTACTACCTTCGTCAACGCCCCTCAAGATAACCCCTGATGAGGTTGAAGCATTGGCCAACTTCACATTGATCATGTTTGCGGATGTGTTCAGCAAGGACTACAATGCCGGTCCAGAGCAAATGCCGTACTTTATAGCTCCTTCGGTTGTCCTGGATACGAAAACTCTGAATGCAGATTCTCCTCTTATCGACTGGGAGCAGCTCGATAGGGTCGTTAACTCCGAGCCTCCCAGCTGGCGTGATGCTCTGGATGACGACTTTTTCCACCACAAGTTCGTTATGGACCCTTGGGATGGATCTCGCAATTTCATCATCTACGGCGTCAACAAAGGCCTCAAGCCGAGCGACCCCGTGCCTGAAGGCGCGCCTCTGCCAAGGAGCCGAGCTTATCGGCTTAGAGAGAAGAACATCAAGGAGTACAGTAACAGCCTCACGATCAATTCCCGAAAGAGGCAGACCTGGGACGAGGACCAGCCTGTTGTCAACGCGGAGCTCCTGTCACTGCGACGGAACTTTCTCGACGAGTATGGCATGGAAGAGGCCCGGGGTTTGGGCCAGGACATGAGCTGTTGGCTCATTCTCGAGCCCCTGAGGATCTCAAGACTGCCGGTCGATGTGGTGTCAATGGCCATGATTGTGCCCGTCATGATGTACCGCATTGACTCTCTGCTGATTACACTCGAGGCCTGTGCGCTGCTCGACTTGGACATTCGCCCAGGCTTGGCGCTCGAGGCGCTCACAAAGGACAGCTCTAATACGGAGGAGCACGGGCAAGAGCAAGTCGACTTCCAGAGTGGCATGGGCAACAACTACGAGCGACTAGAGTTTCTGGGAGACGCCTTTCTCAAGATGGCCACGACCGTGTCCCTGTTTACCCTTATGCCCAACACCACCGAGTTTGAGTACCACGTCGAGCGCATGCTCTTGGTATGCAACCAGAACCTGTTTAACCACGCCGTCGATCGCAGGCTTCAAGAATACGTCCGATCAAAGTCGTTTGATCGGCGAACGTGGTACCCCAACCTTCAGCTCAAGAAGGGCAAGGTGGGAAAGACAGAAGTCTGGCATAGCCTGTCTGACAAGTCGATTGCAGACGTCTGCGAGGCGCTGATCGGAGCGGCATACATTGGCAGCATGGGCACTGGTGTCGGCGAATTAGACCTGGCCGTCAAGGCCGTGACCAAGATGGTCAAGAGCAAGAACCACAAGATGCTCAAGTTCAGCGAGTACTACGAGGCGTTCAAGATGCCCGACTGGCAAACCGTGGCAGCTTCGGCGGCGCAACGGGCCGCTGTTGATCGTATCCACGAAGCGACCGGATATCGCTTTGAATGGCCGCTCCTCTTGCGCAGCGCCTTCAAGCACCCGTCATACCCGTATGAGATGATCCCCAACTACCAACGACTTGAGTTCCTGGGCGACGCGCTGCTGGATCTGGTCATTGTCGACTACCTCTTTCGGCGCTTTCCCAACGCGGACCCGCAGTGGTTGACGGAGCACAAGATGGCCATGGTGTCGAATCACTTCTTTGGCTCGCTCTGCGTACAGCTCGGTCTCCAGAGGCACCTCCTCATGACTAGTTCGCCGCTCATCGGCCAAATCGGGGATTACGTCGCCGAGTTGGAGCTAGCCAAGGAGACGGCTCAATTGGAAGTAGAGGCCAAGGGCCTCACAGCACGGCAGGACTTTTGGCTCGCGACGTCGCAGCCGCCCAAGGTGCTGTCCGACATGCTCGAAGCGCTCGTGGGCGCCATGTTCGTGGACTCGCGGTACGACTACGCCGTGGTGCGTSGCTTCTTCACGTCCTTTATCCAGCCGTACTTTGAGGACATGGCCCTGTACGACACGTACGCGAGCCGGCACCCCGTCACGGCGCTCGCGCACGTCATGCAGAACCAGTTTGGCTGCCAGCGCTGGCGGCTGTACGTGTCCATGGTGCCCGCCGCTGCGGACCGGGGCGCGGCGGCGCTGACGGACGAGGAGGTTGTGTGCGCGCTCATGGTGCACGAGCAGGCGGTTGAGCACTCGATGGGCAAGACGGGGCGGGATGCGAAGCTGGTGGTTGCCAAGATGGCGCTGCAGCGGTTTGAGGGGCTGGGCAGGGAGGCGTTTAGGGCGGGAATGGGGTTTGACTGCAATTGCACGGAGGGAGAGGATATGGGAACCACGGATAATAATGGGCCATGTCAGGGGTAAGGAGTTTTATGATAGATACCAGGCTCGCGAGGGCGGTATGTAGCTTCCACTATGATGCAGACATGGTGGATGAAATAGAGACTTGCTTTATTCTTGCTGGATTGTTTCAGTGCCATGGCCATCAAGCATCCGCTCACAACTCGTGCAAGGAGAAAAAGCACCTGCCATCTCCCATCTATTTCCAGATTTGATATCCTCTGCGTTGAACACTTTGACCTCTCTGGCGTGGACCAACCCCCTGCTCCCGACCCCTTTCCATCCAAAGTCACCGACCGTCACCCTCACAACTCCTCCACCCGAACCCTTTCCAGCCGTGATTCACAACCCCCGCTGGCAAGCTGCACACACAATACTTCACTGAGCCAAAGACCATTGTCACCCATTCAAGCATCCCTGGTCACCGAGGCCTGCATGCACGTCATCTATTGTTTCCCGCTACCAATACACCAATGAGAATCAGTAACAGTAGAATGCCATCAATGGCGAAAATCGTAGCCGCAACACCTGGGGTGTTTGAACTCAGTCACGCTTGTGCCCTACCTATCCTAGCAACGCCGTGAGGTGGTTCAAGGTGCCCAGCCCACCCCTAAAGTATGTATGCCCCTGAACGCCAAAGCAATGCCCATGCAGAGACTTTCCCAAAATTGCGCGGACTGCCCAAGTAAAATACACGCTCCGCGGTAATGCCCGTAGTAATCCGTCTCAGGCGCCGCTTGTGTCCTTGAACGGCGCAAAGGAGGCCCGATCCATGAATCGTTCAAGGTCGTTGGCTGGCCCGGGCTGCTTGCCGCTCGCAGCGTCCTGGTCAATGTCCATCATGTCGTCCAACCCCCGTTTTGCGCGTACGCCAACCCCCGTAGCAGCTCCCGGCTGCACCATTCCCCCTGCCTGAGTGTGCTGGGCGACGGCGTGGCGGGCCTTCAAGATGTCCTCCCACGTCTGCAGGGTGCGCTTCACCTCCTCGTCGAAGCTGCAGCAGAAGCGCTGCACACTGGTGAACTGGACCGTGGGCACCATGGTCTTACCAAACATGGCCATGATATAGGCCGCCACGATGCCGGCGGAGCGGTCGTTGCCCGACTCGCACGCGACCAGGACCTTGCCGCGGCGAAACTCAGCCGCCGATCTGATGAGCAGCTGGCCCTGCTGATTCCTTTCCAGCGCTTGGGCATGGTAGACGGCGAGCAGGTGGTCATTGATCAGGCGGACGACTTCAGGGAACGCGCGGACCATGCCCTGCGTCCCATCAATGTCGAGCACAGACGTGGCGATACCCAAGGTGGCATTGGCGCTCTCCAGGCTGAGGATCCTGGAGCCCGCCATGCGGGCGTCGCGGGCGACGAGGATCATGGTGATGCCCTCGGCCGTCAGGAAGTCATGGTCGCGGATGACGCTCGTGGGGCCGAGGTACAGGAAGTCGAGGATGGGCTGGGCCTGGCGGCGCTGCTCATAGGTCCACGAGGTGGAACGGTCCCGGGCAACCTGCGTCGTGTTGCGCGTGATGATGGCGAGGTCGGCACTTGTCAGCTGCGTCGGGTCGACGTGCTCGAACGAGGGCATCAGGTCCATTTTGCTACCTGCGCGGCGCTGCGGGATGGGCACGTGGATGAAGGGCGGGCTGGGCGCGCGGTACGAGTAGGGCGCGGCGCGGACAGCGTCTCTGGAGACGGGCGTGGAGCGCTCTGGCTTGTGGCTTGTAGCCGGGGCGGGGGCGTTCATGGCTTCGTCGTTGTTGTTGATGTTGTTGTTGTTGTTGTTGTTGTTGTTGTTGTTGTTCATGATGTTCTCGTGGTGTTGTGGTGTCCCGTCCGCGTGCCCGCTCCTAGCCTCTCGCGGGGCGTAGGGCTGGATACAATAGGCCTCGTAGCGATGAATGGCAATTGAGCGCGCAGTGACAACAGCAAGGCGCCTGGGTTCCGTGCCGTCAGTACGCGAGGTGGAAGAGATGCGTGAGGATGCATCAGCCACCCGTGGGAGGCGCAAGTTGAGGCAGGCCAAATTGAGGCAGGCCAAGTTGAGGCAGCCGCGAGTTGAGGCAGCCGCGACCTCTCAGTCGTTGGAGCTGCCGTGCCTCCCGTACCTGCCTTTTTTGCTTCTTGGCGGCCCCACCGCAACCACTCCGTCGGCTCTCCTTCTTCGTACGGCCCGTTGAGCCGCTAACAGCCCCGCCATCATTGTGGCATAAATACGCCAACAGGAAGCGGTACGAAGCGGTCCAGGTCTCACACGGCGATAATGTAGTGTCACGGTCTGTCTCATCGCCCAATGCCGACAAACACAACTGCCGGCATCTCAGATTACTGCGTGCAGACTACTTCAGTCCAGGTCAATGTGACGAGTCGATTGTCGTCATGTTCGAAGCGGCCGAGGATCACAGTCTCTCGCTCACCATCCATGACATTACATTGCTCTATTTCAGTGTGTTCCCTCCTATCATACATGCAGAGTAGTGTACAGAACAGCCATCGTCTATCCAATGCCTAGTATTCCCAGTTTCAACGCCAGACAGCATGCTTCGTGACGTCCAGCCTCGCTCAGCCCACCTACTCGTACAGCCCCCTGGCGGGAAGAAGTCGCAATATGACGCAGCATGTCAGACAGCTAGCTGCTTCGCGAAGACGCCGCCTGCGCGGCCTCTCTCCGCCCGTGTTCGTCCTTCCCCGGCCAGTCTAGAAGGGGCGGATCGTCGTGCTCCTGCTCCAGGTCCTCAGCCTCGCCCTCGCTCATCTGCTTCATGCTCATCTTGCGCGCCTGCGCCTGCAGCCTCTTGCTTTTGCGCTTGTTCTCCAACTGCTCCTCGGTAAAGTCCAGTCGCTCCAGCGTCTGGATCAGCTTCTCTTCCACCAGGGACCGTACGTGAAACGCCAGCGCCTGGCTGCGGAACATTCCCGCGTACCGGTACGAGAGCCACACGTACTGGTTGATGGCCACGTGCAGAGACTCCAGCCTGTAGAGGTAGTCCTGTGCGCCACCTGCGTAGTCTTCCAGGTTTGTGTCCAGAAACTCCAACGGAATCTCCTTGATCGACAAGAGGTCGCCGGCTGAGTTTTCAGCCACGACTCGCGCCAGAGCCCGCAGGACATCGACGGCACCCTCCGCGCGGAGTGCCACGGGCAGGTAGCAAAATGTAAGCCTGTCGTAGATTGTGAGAGGGAGGTCTTGGATGATGTCCGCAATCTCGAGAATGTCGTTTCCAATGTTTAGACGATATCGTGGTCCCACTGTTGCAGCCGCCTTGATCCGCATCAGGATAAACGACAGCGGCGTGTCGGGAGGAAAGTAAGATGCGAAGCGCTCGACAATGCCCGCAGGAGGCTGGATGCACGCGGCTTCAATGTCATCCACCTTTTTCTGAAAGGCTCGGTGGACGTTTCTCAGGTCTGCGTGATCCATGGTGGTCACGTAGCCAACCTTTTCCAGCTCTGCCTCTTCTGCCGACGCCGAGCCTTCCTTGGCGGCGCTCCGAGCCGTCCGATACCGCCCGGCCCTGCCGCCAATTTGCTTGATCTCGGGGTACGTAAGCAGACGGTTCTGGTTGCCGTCAAACTTGGTCACCGATTCCAAGATGACGCGGCGAATCTCGAGATTTAGGCCCATGCCAATAGCATCACTGGCCACGATGAAGTCGTAGTCATTGTCGGGGTCGTTGAACAAGGCAGCTTGCTGCACGCGCACTTCGGGCGGCAGCGAACCGTAGATTATGGCACAGCGTCTGCCTGTGCGAGTCTCCACGTTGCGCTTCAGGACGTGCAGCGACAGCCGACTGAAGGCGACAATGGCATCGCCCTTTTGAAGCTTGTTGTAGTCGCCTTCGATGGCCGTGTCCATAGTCTTTAGAGGGCTGAGACGGTCGTAGTGGTGTACAACGCACTTGTCGCCGATGCTAGCACACAATGCTTGGATTAGAGTGACCGCCCGGTCCTCGCCGCAAAGGTGAACCTCCTTCGCCTGCACACCGAGTAGAGCAGTCGTCCAGGCGTTGCCACGTTCCGGATCGGCAATCATCTGGATCTCGTCGATGACAGCAACATCAAACCGGGTATTCAGCGGTACCATTTCCACCGTGCAGCTGGAAAAGTACTGATCCGTGTCCTCGGGGATGCGGACCTCTTCGCCGGTAATTAGAGCACATGGTCGGCCCTTCGCCTTGAGTCGTTGGTACACCTCAGTGGCCAGCAGTCGAAGCGGTCCGGCATAGACTCCACATTTTGAGTTCTCCAGCGCCTTGAGGGCGTTGTACGTCTTGCCCGAGTTTGTCGGTCCGACGTGGACGTGGATTGTCCGCTGCATGGTCCGCGTGGCGGGGAACCATTCGAGAGGGAACCGAAAGTCGAGCAATCGCTTCTGGCTGTCTTCCAGCTCCTTTGAGAACCGCTGCCGGACGACAAACGACTGAAATGAGTACTGAATCTCCTTGGTGAGGCCCTTGATGTCCTTCATGATGAAGGTATCCCTCAGGTTCCAGAAGAGGGGGTTCTTGTCGCGCCGAGTGACATTTTGCTCCGCGAGAGAAAAGGCGTGGTCCAACGCGTTCATGAACAGCGCGGCTTGCCTGTTCAGCTCGTCTTCGCCGATGCCGGCGGCCGAGAACTGAGACGACGCCAGTTGCGTGAGGACAACCTGCAGGCGATGCAGCACGGTGGACCGGAACACGCCATGGCGGCCGGTGTATTTCTTGGTAAAGTCAAGACGCAACCTGCTCTTGGGATCATGGCCCTGGCTGACCTGTTTGTACATGTTAGTCACATGTCCATCGACAGGGCGCTTCGGGGCGCCAGAGGAAGGGGTGAGGCTCACAGAGTCGGCTCGAGATCGTGCAGCGAGCTTCGCTACAGTCTTGGACTCGTCGCGGGGCGGCGCCGGCCCCTTGTGATGGACCAGTTTGCTCAAGTGTTGGCCCTGTTTCCTGGGCGGGCCACGACTTGCCTGGAGAGCCGTAGTCGTAGACAGAGCGCGACGACATGTCGGGTGAGGGCTGACTCTCCAAGCCACTACTCGGGCCAAATGTCTCATGGCCACAGCCTTGCCAATGAGGCAAACATGCTTTCCCTAGCCGAAGTTGACGTTCAGAGCAACCGGCAAGTGAAAATGGCAGCAGAGTCGAGCTTCTCGTTCGAGGCCTCACAGTCAAGGATACAAAGAAAAATCGCCCATCACGTGACAGTACTTAGTGGTTGTAGGTTGCCAACAGCAGATTGAGACTTTGGCAAATAACTTGCACAGATTGCAATTGTCTTGAGTTTATTCATAGCACCTCTCCTCATATTTCCAACACTACGAACTATTAGCTGGTTAATTGCTCGTGAATGGCATTCAAGGCCCTCGCAAGTAACTAGAGTCGGTGTTGGGATTCTCGCGCCACACTGCTGCGCCACAGCGCCTCCGGCGTGGCGTCATGACTGCGACTGCGTCAGGGCATCTCAGGCAGCACGGCGGCTCGGCAACTCGGCAGCTGAGCTTCCCCAACAACCCAGATCCAGCCGAACCAGATCCTGAACATCGTTATGAAACCCGACAACCTCCTACGTACCCCTTAGCTCATCCAGTATCACACGCTCGATACCCAACCGGGCACTTGCCAACCACCACCGCGCGACCAAAACGGACAGCTCCCAACCGTCACGATGGCGTCGTCATCCACGCCCGCAACGCCCCTCCTATAGTAGGTCCTCAACGCATATCCAGGGCTTCCCTCTGGCCCAAACGATACAGAAACCGCCTGCTCACTCGCACCTCCACAGCTCCTGTATAGCCCACAACACCACCATCCTCGCAGAATGCACCACCTCGGCCTCGTCGCAGACCTCGTCCCTCGCCTCCCTCATCCTCCCCAAGATCGAGCACGCCTCGCCCCAAAAGTTGACGTACACGCACGGCCAGCACCAGATCCACTACGTCGCCGAGTCGCCCTCGGAGCACCCGGGCCATCCCGCCGCCGGCGGCCTCACCTTCCTCGTCGTTGCGGACGCCTCGCTCGGCCGCCGCGTGCCCTTTGGCTTCCTCTTCGAGATCCGCTCGCGCTTCTTCGCGCAGTTCCCCGAGGACAGCACCGACTTCGCCGACATGCCCAACTACGGCGCCGGCTCCTTCAACGCCGAGGTCAAGGGGCTGATGGTCGAGTACGGCACCACGAGCGGCGGCCGCGACGACGCCATCGGCAACGCGCGCCGCGAGATTGACGATGTCAGGGGCATCATGACGAAGAACATCGAGAGCCTGCTGGAGCGCGGCGAGCGCCTGGACCTGCTGGTCGACAAGACGGACAGGCTGGGCGGCAGCGCGCGCGAGTTCCGGGTGCGGAGCAGGGGGCTGAAGCGCCAGATGTGGTGGAAGAATGTCAAGCTTATGGCGCTGCTCGCCCTGGTCATCTTCCTCATCGTCATGGCCCTTGTCATTGCCATCAAGAACGCGGCAGAATAGGGAAGCAGACTGGCCGGAGGCGCTCCCGGAGCAGCGACATCGTGGGTGGCGAGCATACTTTAGAACATGTGGGACGGCAGGCCGCCCGAGTACATAAGGAATGCTCTTTGTATGATACGGAGTAATGGGAGCCAAGCAGGCAAAATTGCGGCAACGGGCGCAGGAGGCGCAGATTCTATTGACAGAAATATCTCATTTGTGGGCATTAAATGCACCGCTCGGCTCGTGTCTATGCTTCAACATTCGCATTGTGGTCCTCCTTTGGGCCCGTGAGAGGCAGTTGCATCTTCCTGATATGCACTTGTTCTAGTAAATGTCGTGTCGGTGGTTCATGTGTGTCGTTGATTCAATCCCTCTCCCGTCGGGCTCTGCACGTCGGCTTGGGACAGTTGTTGGTGTCGTCCAGGCCGCTTCCGTGGTCAACCCCGGCATCAGGAGCCTCTTTGACGGTCCTCAAGCCCACCCAACTCCACCCAGTTGTATCCCGTATTCGTACAGCATCCATCCAGCGCCTGCCTCCCCATGCGCCTCTCACAGCTTCGGCCCCTTGGCCCCCTCCCCCGCCTGGTACACATACCCAAGCGCCACGGGGCTAGCATTGCCCGCAATCCCCTGGCCCGGCCGCAGCACGACGGGCGCCTTGCGCAGCCGCTCCGTGAAGAATACCGGGTGCAGCGTCGACGCGCTCGGCGGGGAGTGCCTGTCCCACGCTGCGTGTAAGGCACCCGCCACGCCGGCGCTGGCGGTGGCGGGAGGCGTTGCAGCGAAGCCCATTTCTTCGGCGAGGATATGTACGTTGCTTTATGTCATGGGTGGCGGATGTGAAGTTTGGGCCGGGCACGGCTGGAAATAGGTGCTTTGAGAGGCAGAGAAAGTGAGAGGCAAGGTTGGTTGCCAGTTGGTGAGCTCAGATCCTCGGCACATGCAAGTTGGGTGGTGATGCATGCGCCGACGTCATGACTAAGCCGCTGACGGTCACGGTTATGATGCTTGGCTGAGGTTGAGCTGCTCGATACAAACCAGCCAAACAGTTGTTGCATTCTCACGTTGCAAATGATGGCTTGTTTTGTGTTGATGGGCCTTTGCCTCGGCGCTCATTTCAGGTGAGCAGCGTCAGGGTGCTGCTCCCAACATCCGTCCAATGTACATTGACATCGCTTGAGTCAAATACACCCGAAATAGTAGCAACTCGTGCCGCGCCAGTTTCAGTCCGTCTACCCTCACCCAAGCTCTTTAAGCCATGGCTCAACTCCTCGACGCCCTCGTATGCTCCTCGTAAAACTCCAGCGTCAGCGCCGCCAGGAACCCCGGGATGCAGCCCTTCTCCCTGACCGAGAAGCCAATCTGGTCGCCGATCCTGCGCGCAAACGCGCTCTTCGGCCCGCCGCCGACCTTCATCGTGCCCCGCGCGCCGTCAAACACAATCGAGTTCTCGTGCTCGTCCGTCTGCGACGGGAAGAAGGTGCTCTCCACGCGCATCTTGCCGTTGGGGATAAACGTGACGGTCCAGCCGAGGGTGGAAAAGATGGCCTCCTTAAACTCCTGCGACTTGGATCCCCAGACCTCCTTTAGCCGCTGCGCCGACTTTTGCGCAGATGCCGTCTCGGCCTTGGCGGCGGCAATCTCTCGCTCCATGGCGCCTAGTACGGACGTCGGGATGACGGGAATGGATGTGTCTCGGTGTTTGGACCGAAGCGTCGAAAGCAAGTCCTTATTCTCTTTTTGCAGCGCGTCGAGGGTGCTGCGCTTGATAGCTTCGTGGTTTGAGGTTGGGTTCGACCGCAGAGTCAGGACCCGCGTCTGGTTCTGCTCCTTGGCGGCCGACAGCTGCTCTCGGCTGCATGACAAGTCCTTTTCCAGCAGCGCGACCTTTGTTTGCAGGCCCGTCAACTCATCTTGGAGCTTCCGGTTCTTGCGGCTAAGCTGCCCATGTTGTTCCTGAGCGTTGTCATCCTCGGGATGTGGCCTCTTCTTCCCGGCTATCAGTTGTGTTGGCGTTCCTGTGGGTGGCTCGGCGGAAGAGAGTTCCGTGTGGAGGCTCTGCACCTCAACCTTGTAATCGTCGACGAGCCTTTCGAGCTCCTGGATCCGCACGGCGCGTGCTTCGTCGTACTGCTCCGGCTGCATGGTGTGGTCTTCATCGTGGATGGCTTTGAGCTGCGCCCGCAAGTATTCCACCTCCTTTAGCGCCAACGCGCGCTGGCGGTCGAGCCGCATGCGTGCCTTGTCAGTCGACGCAGCGCCGGCCGTAGCCTTTGCCGTCTCAACTTGATGATTGAGCTGCATCCTCTCATCCCTCAGGCTCTGTATTGTATTCTCTTGTGAGGTCATCTCGGCACGCAAGGCACCGAGTTGCTCCACGTAGGACGCAGTCGTCAACCGTTCTTGCACCAGCGCACGAGCCATGGCCTCGGGAGAGTCAAACTCGTCATCTCCAGTTTCTGATGAGTGTTGTAGATACGAGGTCCAAGCCAAGCGCTCGTCTAGTAACCGCTGTCGCTGTAGGCGGGCCTCAGCAAGTTCTGCCTCGAGCGTTTCGGTCGATTCCAGCCTCCGCTGCAGCGTCCTTTTCTCTTCCTCGACAATCTCGACCGCTTTGTAGAGGGACCTTAGGCGTTTCAACTCGGACAGTTGGTCTCGATTGGTGGCCTCGAGGGCGCGGATGTGCTGCACCTGCTCCGTCAACTCCTTCTTGATAATCTGCATGGTTTCCGCGTCGCCGCTCTGTGCCTTTAGCCGTAGCACATCCGCCTCTAGTCTTCCAATTTGGTTGTCTCTGTCTCCCGTCTGCATCTGGGCCTGCTGTAGGGCCTGTTCCTTTGCCTGGCTCTCCTGCTCCAGTTCCCGTATCGAGTTCTGGCAGGCGGTGATCTGCATCTGCATGTCGGTGATCTTCTTGTCCGCTATCCGTGCAGACTCCTCCTTGGCGGTCGACAGATCGTCCAGCTGCTCCTGAAGCAGCCGGGCTTCAGCTTGGGCGTCGCGCGCCTTACGCTCTGACGCCTTTTGTTCCCTCTCGGCGGCTTCCCTGAGCTCCTCCATCTCGCGTCGGATGGCCTCCACCTGATCGACGGCCTTGGCCTGCTCGGCCTCGGCGGCTTGCCTTTGCTGCGCCTCCTGTTGCTCGCGGCGGCGGGCCTGCTCCATTCTGTTGTTTTGTTGCGACATGGCGATGTCATTTTCCTGCTCAGCCGTCTGCATGCGGTATTGCAGAGTGCCAATCTCCGCCTTGAGGGCTTCTATTTCCTTTCTGTACTTTTCGTACTCGTCAGCGTCGGGCGGCGCCATGTTTTCCTTGGAACTCTCGCGCGAGCCGGGGCGGACGGATTCAGCAGCGCAGCTTTGGCGCGACGACGGTCGCTGGGTCGTCTCTGCGCCAGTGATGAGGTTGTATGGCGGCTGGGTTGCGCGAAATGACGAAATCTGGAGCGGCATTCTCATCAGCAGTGCGCCCGACGGGACAGGGAGAACTAGCTGTCTGCGAGCTTGTTCACCTACCCGAGACTCGCGAAGGTTCGACTGAAGGCGCGGCAGAGCAGAAGTGCTAGCGCGTAGTCTACTCGCTGCAGGGCTTCGACGGCCTCCGGGGCCGCTGCGATCCCCCTCCTGCGGCGTGTGGCTCCGCATGCTGGGGGTTGGGCTCGGCAACGCGTCTTGAATGCTGGAGACGCGAAGTTGATGAAGCACTCCAGATCGGGTCCACGATAGCTTGTCGCGGTCACGTGATCGGGCGCCGAGTGTCAAGCTTGTGTCAACGCCAGCACGTACAGCTATCGTGTAGCGGATTGCTAAAACAAGATTAGGCACCTAATATCCCTAGGAAGCTCTGGTAAGAGGAGGCAGTCATCATTTCAGTAACTGCTATTGACGATCTATGGTCGAACATGTTTGTGACGGTGCAAGGGTTCGTTAGGAACAACATCCGCATGGCAAGCAAATGACAGCCTGCCTCAAGATAAGTGGCCAAACCGGCTTATTACGGTTAAAATGCATGAAGAAGAGGTTCCAATGGCTTTTCAATGACCTTGAGAGCTGTACTTGGCAATGCGCGGCATAATTGCCTGGAGAATGGACGGTACGGTAGCTGCCGATCGTCAGCGCTCCCACAACGGTTAGAGCTGGCAGCCACAACACAGCCCTCGGAGACTTCTATCTTTACTGTTTCCGAGAGCTCAACCATAGCCGTTGCCAGATTAAGTAAGAGTTAATGCTCTTGTGCAAAAGTTTCTCACACTCACACTGAGGCCTGACAAAACCAGGTGCGCGAAGTAGGTACGTACCAACGTACCAAGCAGTTCGTACCGGGCAAGTCGTGGTGGATGGACCCTTTGTTTTGCATCGAAGCGGAGCTCATTAGTGACGTAACGCTCGGCTTTATACGACTGAGTCAGCGTTCATTGGCCAGCGCGACGCAGAGGAACACAGAGCTTCCTCCAACCAACAACAGAGCCGAGCTAGATCAGTCGGCTCATCTGCCCAATCGAGCGTGACACAAACAATTGATACGCCGCACGCCAGGCTCTCGCAAACCTCAGATCTCGAAAGATCTTTGCCGCTGGCCATTGCCATCTCCCGCGACGTCATCGCAGTCCTGCCTGAGGCCGCCAGCTCAGATCCACGCCGCGCTGCTGCCCATGGAAGCGTCTCGGTAGCACGTCTTCCCGCGGCCTGAGCTGCTATCGAACCCTCTAGAATACTCTCCCCTAGTGTCGTCGACACTACGAAGCTCGCTGTCCCAGAATGGCTGTCCTCGAGCTCGGCCTCGCGGTAAGCGCGCACGCGTTCTGTCGAGGAGCCTCTTCGGCAGCCTTGCTAACGGATGTCCAGGCGGCGGCGGCTCCTATCGCCTCGGCGATTTCGCTTCGCACGGCCAGGCTCGCTCCGTTGCGCATCCAAACACGCCGTACAGCTCTTGCGTACAGTTACCGAACACTACCCCTCCAGTCACGATGGAAATCCGAATCAGTGCCCCGCGGGCCCGATGACAGCTCCGAGCCGTCCGTCTCGTCATCCTCCTCCATGTCCACGATCTCATCTGCCAACACAAGCGACTCTTCTGGATCAACGTCGAGCCCTAAACGCCGCGAATCCGCAGGCGGCAAGTTCAACTTGTACGGCGGCGACTGGGAGGACTCGGTCGACTTTGCCATCAAGTCGTTCGAAGACCTCCCCCACCGTCTCTTCGGCGTCAACCAGCACATGATCATCAACTACGAGCTCAAAGAGGCCTTGCGCATCATGCTGCGGCAGTTCAACGCCCCTATCGTCTACTGCTTCGCATACGGCTCCGGCGTCTTTCCCCAAGAGGACAACAGCCGCAGCATCACCGAGGCAGAGTTCCGTATCGTGCACCCCAAGCCACCGGAGGCGCTCGTCAAGGCGCAAAAGGGCTCTCCCAAGATGATCGACTTCATCTTTGGCGTCAGCCACACGCAGCACTGGCACTCCATCAACATGAAGCAACATCGCAACCACTACTCGGGAATTGCATCCCTCGGCTCGGGCTTCGTGTCACGCGTGCAAGACTGGGGCGCGGGTGTCTACTTCAACCCGTACATCGAGATGAACGGCATGTTGATCAAGTACGGCGTGACGAGCATCGACAATCTCGTCAACGACCTGTCCACGTGGGACAACCTCTACCTCGCCGGACGACTGCAGAAGCCCGTCAAGATCCTGCGCGACCATCCTCAGGTCCGACTTGCAAACCAGCACAACCTCATCGCTGCGGTCCGCACCGCCCTCCTCCTCCTCCCTCCCGACTTCACCGAGACGGAGCTCTACAGCGCCATTGCCGGCCTCAGCTACCTCGGCGACCCGCGCATGGCCCTGCCCACAGAGAACAAGAGCAAGGTCTCCAACATTGTCAACAACAACGTCGTGCACTTCCGCCGCCTCTACGCACCCCTCGTCAAGACGCTACCCAATGTCGCCTTTACCAACGAGGTGCGCCTAGACGACGAGGACTGGGTGCTCGACCCGCAGGCCGACAGCAAGCTCCAGCAGGATATGGACCCGGTGAAGCGCGGCAACATGGTTAGACGACTACCTCGACACTTTCGCTCGCGGCTCTACTTCCAGTACCAGAAGAAGTTTGCCATGCCCCGCGAGGAGTTCACCCGGATGATGGAGGCTTCGTCGGACGACGGCGGCTCCATAAAGCGGCGCCAGGGCGGCGAGTTCGAGAAGCGCATCGCCCGCGACGACCCGGCGCAGCTGCAGGAGACTGTGCGCCGCGTCATCAAGCAGACGGTCAACTGGCCGAGCACCACGCAGAGCATCAAGGGCGTGCTCATGGGCGGTTGGTCGCGCTCGATGCGCTACCTCGGCGAGAAGGTGAGCAAATGGAAGACGGGCCGCAAACAGAGCAAGGAGGCGGCGGCGTTGTCTTCTAAGCCCAGCGACGACCACCCGCCGGCGGAAAAGGAAGAGAAGAAAAAGTCGAATTGATACGCCGTGACCGAGCACTTTTCCTTGTCTTTTGTGCACAGGTATCTTATCTACTGCATCATCTGGAGTAGGGAGGCGGGCGGTTGACCGCAGCGGCTGGCTCCCTCATTTTTCACGCGTCATATTATCTTACATCTTTTATTGTAGTCATTAGAGGACAAGCAGTGGGATTGGCATGGATGGGCGGCGGAGTTTTGTAGCGACTGGATAGACTACCTTGGGGAACACGCCATTGGAGACCAGAATGGTGAACAGGAGAGGATCAAAACAACATCGCCGGTTGCCTCGGCCGTAGCTACGTGAGCACCTCGACAAGCATGCCAACATGCCATGATTCATGAACCACTCAGAAGCAAACAGGCGTAGGAGAGTATTGCGAACAAAGCAAAATCCTGCCGGTATGATTAGGCCATATCATTTAGTCATACAATACTACTGTCAATACTCCAATTTTACCCACTCCCTCACTCGGTCGATCAATCAAATATGCCCCCTTCCTAGCTGCTGCTTGCTCCGCTCCCGGTATGTAGGTAGGAGAGGATGTTGAAAAACAAAAAAAAGACAAAAAAAAAAGACAAAAAAAACTAATACCTACCTTTTGTGTGTAACAATTTTTGGCGAAACTGTGTTGGATGACAGGGAATGACGGAAAATGATGGTGGGATCATGAGATGATGAAAAGATAAGACTCGGGCCGCTTGGAAGGAGAGAGGTGAAGCGTGCGGCGAGGTTGTTGGACGACGTCGCATCGTTACTTGGCCTCGTACCTGCCGCTCACGAGCTTCCTCGTCACGGGCACGTCGACCCAGTTCTGACTAGGCGCGGCGGACAGACTCTGGTCCGCAAACGGGTCGTCCTCGGCAGCCTCCTTGCCCTTGCCCTTGTCCTCCTCCAGCCTCGAGATGGAGATGCCGCTGCCCATGGCATTGGCCCCGGAAGCGGCGTACTCCCACCGGGCCTCGACGTGGCCGGGGGTCGGGGCCGAGCCGTCGGCCCCCACGATGCGGCACACAATCTTCTGCACGTCGTTGGTGAGGGTCACGTCGCCGAGGCGCCAGTAGACCAGGTGCTTCTCCTTGATATGGGTCCCGCTGGGCTTCGTCTGCGCGCCGGTAGCACTGCCGTCGTACGTGACGACGAAGACGACGTTGTGCAGCGTGACAGGCGACGCACGCTTGGCCGACTGGTTGAGCTGATACTGCAACAAGAGGCCCAGCTTGTCGCCCTGCGGTTTCCATGCTGGCCTCAGAAGCAGCGGAGCGTGCTGGCCAAGGACGGGGCTCTCAGCTCCTTCTGCATACACGCGATACGAAAACGCAATTGAGGTCCTGGCGAGGTGCGAGACGTCGAGGGCGAACTGATCCGGTTGATCTGGCGAAGCGTTTTGAACAAAGATGCGGTTAGGACCAATGCGTTCTAGGCTGGGGAAACGGTTTATCCGAATCGTCTCATGTGCTATTCACGGTCGTTAGAGCAGGCCTTTGAATAGGGGAAACAGGGCACAAACGTACTCTTGCCGGAGCCTGACGCGTTGTTCACAAGCGCAATCTCGCCCACAATAGAAGCACTCTTGATGACCCCGTCTTCGAAAACAGCCGAGACCGTCTCAATGATAGAGCTGTTCAGGCCTGGTGCAGTCATCTCGGGATGCATGGCATAAGCCAGGCTGCCCAGCGAGTTTCCAGACCGAACGGACTGCGTATCCGACGTCGCCGCAATGCTGGCTTCCGACGCCAGCGCGGCTACTGCCGGTGGCCTCGAGAAGGAAGATGCAGACAGCGGAGGAGAGCCTGCAATTGAAGGCATGGCGCCGTCCGACTGGCTCTCGGCTATGCTCGACGACGGCGCCGGCACGTAGATGGTGTTGCGCACGTCGCGGCGCCCTCTTATGGTACCTGAGCGGCGGGTTGCTGGCCCTATCTTGAGCGTGTTGACGACGCTCGACAGTGCGGCCTGCTTCGCCTCCGGGTCTTCCTCCTCAACCGGCTTGTTCTGGATGTTGAGCTTGAAGAGCTGATCCTCGTCGCCCGCAGCTTCTCGCTGGGCCCCGGAAATGGGGTCGTTCATCGGGGCTCGTATGGTGAATCCTTCGGCGTCTTTGGATACCGCCGCAGACCCCTCTCCCTGCTGCGATGGCGGTGGGCCTGGTGGAGGTGGCACGTCTGATACATCTGCGCCGTGAGCTCCGTTGACGACACCCGCAGCCGGGGTGGAGATGTCGACTAATGTGTCATTGGCGGCCACTCCATTTGTGCCCTCATGAGAGGGCTTGATGCTCCTTGTTGTGATCACATCTTGCGCGGGCTGGTCTGGCGTCTCGGCGAGCGAGGACAATCGGGTCGCGTCCTGGTGGAGGTTGGTCGACGAGGCCCTCGGAGACACGCCGCGACCATGGCTGCTGCCCAGCCGTCCAAAGGTAGTCCCGCCCTTTTGAGGGGACAGCTGGCCGAAACCAACATGGACGCTCTGCCGCCGCCGGCCGCCGAACATGGTTCCCAGGCGCCGCAGCTTGGATTCTGCAAGACTGTCAGAATGGGGCAACGAGGGTGACAGGCCAACGTGGTGGCTTACCTGGCTTGACGTCGGGCGGAGCCGAATTGTGTTCACTGGCATCGTCGTCGGCCGGGGCTTGAGAGTTTGCAGTTGTCGGAAGTCCCGAAGATGTTGTGTTGTTTGTTCCAGTCGTGGGTAGCGGTGGCGGCAGTCCCGCCGAGGAGCCTGGAGGAGGTGCAGTAGCCATTGAAGAGCGCCTCGTCGAGGTTCTCGTGGGAACGGGAGGCTTTCCAAGGGTTGTCCGATGGGCAAAGTCTTGAATCTCCTTTTCCGTGCTGATCTCAAGCATGACGGCTAGGGACTCAACCGCATTGTCCTGCGCCCGCTGCGCCTGGTCGGCCTCATGCGTCTGGTACTGCGTCAGCAGGTCGCGCAGCTGGTTGACGCGCGACTCGTCCAGGGCCTGCAGCGTCTCGAAGATGAAGGGCGCCTGCGACTCCCACTGCTGGGAGGCCGACTCGAGGCGCGAGGTGGTGGTGTCGACCTTTTGCGCGCTGGCCTTGTTGCCCTTTTTGTTGAGCTTGTCGGATTTGTCCTGCGCGTCCTCGAGGTCCTTGGCCATGAGGCTGAGGTTGTTGGACATGTTGTGCATGTTTTGGTAGTCACGCCTCTGCTGGTAGGCGCGCAATGGCTGCTCGACGTCATGCTCGAGGCGCTCGGCGAAGACGTGGTGGGACTTGGCGATGTGTTCGACGGACTCGATGATGCGGCGCCAGGGGCCCTGGAAGACTCTACGTCGGGGACTCGGGTCAGCGTCCAAGATGGATGAATGAGAGGCCTGATCTGATGCCCGAGGCAGGGCAGGAAACGCACCCTAACTCGGAAAGCGAATTGGGAGCCCGGAACTGGCCGAGCCGGCGCAGGCCCTGAGCGTATTGTTCCTCGACGCGACGGCGCTCCTAAAGGTTGCAGAGACAAGACAGGTTAATTCAACTCCCTCGCAGTCGGGGGCCCGCGCTGCGCCCTGGGCGTCTGTCGTCGTACCTGGAGCCAGTCTGCAATCTCGAGATTGATCTTGTTGATGCGCTTCACCCGGTCGTTGAGCGTCTGCACGGCCTGGCCGGGTTGCAGGTTGGCCTGTAACGGCGGGCGGAACGGTCAGCTTCTCTGGTTCCCAAGGCCGTTTCCCGCGGGTCGAGGCGGTCTGGCTCACCAGCATGCCGGGATACTCGGCCCTCGCCAGGTCCTCCATGGCGGGCGTGTGCGAGCGCGGGCAGCAGACGGGGGATACGGATGCTGGGCTGCGCTGTAGCGTGCGGGTAGGGATGTACGGCTAGTAGCAAACGGAGGCGCGCATGGCGGTGCTGCCGCTGGGTGTCGGAGGTGCTGCGCGCGTCAGCAATGGACCATGGCCATGGGCAATCGAGGGGGGCGAGGTCGAGGTCGCGGTCGAGGACGGGTGAGGGAGGTGGTGAACATGGATGACGCTGGCGCAGCGGTTTGGGTTGCCTAGCGGGAGGCTGGCCGGCCGCCGTTGGTGGTTTAGTGGTTTAGTGGCCCGAGCCCACCGAATGCTGCCCAGTGGCTGTTAAGTGGAGGTCACGGGAGCAGCTCGGCGCCGTCTCTGTCTCGGAGAAGCCTCGGCGTTACTCGACCGACCTCCCTGCAACCTCGTCGCTGCAGCTACCCTGCAGTGCAAGGAGAGCCCATTCTCATCAAGTGTGTCTCGCTGCAAATGAAAGAGGCAGCGAGGGGAGGATACGATGCTGGCTGTTCCCTCAAGTTAGCTTCTGGAGCTTCTGCTGTCGCCCGGCTCGGCACTCCCCGCGGGCCGGCCGTTGCAGGGTGCGTATCGACAGGTGGATGAGACATGTCAATCTTGCATCTCAACAGCTGCATCGCCATGGCGTCCTCATCAGAGTGGAAATTGTCCCTCTCGGCGCTGGATCGGTACGAGGTTATTCAAAAGATGTAGGACGAAATAACCTCGATCGGTTCGGAACCTTCTCTGACTGTAGATGACAGACAGGCATACCTCCCAGCTCATGCAGCAAGTGAGGCCATTGCCATCGAGCAGCAGGCCTACCAAACGGCCTCAACACGAGCAAGTCAACCATATCCAGCCCCGTTCATGAGTCAAATGCCAAGGCTAACTTCTTCACAGGAGGAATACGAAGCAGCCTGCAAGCAGAGCAACGACGCCTCCACCGACACCCAGCCTGGCTCATCAAACCTCCCTCGCAACAACACCACCGCTGCAGAGAATGGCATCCGCATCGGCCCGTACACCAATTGCACGCCCATCTCCGATGGCGTCACCTCCGAAGTCTACCGCTGCGCCGACCGCGCCCTCAAGGTCATCGTCACCCACCGCAACCTAGAGCCGCACAACCCCCGCCGCGAGGCCAAGATCCTCGCCGCCCTGCGCCCGCCCTGCATCCCGCTGCTCGACGTCTTCCACGACCACGAGCAGCGCCTTGTCCTCGCCTTCCCGTTCATGCCCCTCACGCTCGCCGACCTGCTTGACCGGAACGGCGGCGGCGGCGGCCTGTCGGGGCGGCAGATCCGCGCTGTCTTCACGGACGTGCTGCGTGCGCTCGGGGCGATCCATGCCCAGGGCATTGTCCACCGGGACGTGAAGCCGTCGGCCGTTCTGCTGCAGTCCGCGGCCGGGCCGGCCTTCCTGTCTGACTTTGGGACGGCGTGGCACCCGGAGCTCTCGGTGCACAGTGAGCCTGCCGGGGACAAGATCCTTGACATCGGCACGGGGCCCTACCGCGCTCCCGAGGTGCTCTTCGGCGACAAGGCCTACGGCCCGCCCGTCGACATGTTGGGGCTGGGCGTCATGCTAGCAGAGGCTCTCGGATCGCCACTCTTCGAGTCGCGGCCCGTCGACGAGGACGGCAACCAGCTCGGGCTTATCCTCAGCATCTTCAAGACGCTCGGCACACCGACACCGGAGACGTGGCCCGAGGCAAGGGGCTTCAAGGTGTCGCCGTTTGAGCTGTGGACCGTGTTTACGCCGCGGCCGTGGGAGGTGATTCTGCCGGATGTGGACGCGGCGTTTAGAGACGTGGTTGCTGCGCTGGTGCGCTATGATAGCAGAAGGGCATCTGCGGCAGAGGTATGAAACTGGTGCTAGAAAAGGGCCATCGTGAAAGACTTGCTAATCATGTTTCTAGGCTTTAAAGTTTCCATGCTTGGCTGTGGACGAGGCCGGGCTGTCGACACCGGAAGTGTGATGCGATAAGTTCCGTGCCCAACTACAAGGGGCATCGCGAATGGACACATACAGCTAAGTGGATTGCTGGACGAGAGAGCCATATCCTTCAATGCGTTGGTCTCGACATGGAACAAAATTCAAGCCAAAGGTAACCTTTGACACAGCAAATAGCTGGTGTATTGCCACCGTAGGCTCTATGCACCCGATCTTCGTACATAACTCATCCGCATCACCATCAGCACCCAAGCTGCTTTTGTTTCCCCCCATCCATCAACGCCCTGTGATGCAAGTTGTCTTTCTTCCTACCACACCCCCTACGCCCCCCTCCTCTTCGCCGTGTCCGCCCCCAGGTAGTCAATCGGGTTCCGGCACAGCGGACACGTGTTCTGATTGCTGCTCTGGAACCACTTGTACAGGCATGTCCGGTGGAAGAGGTTCTTGCACGTTGTGCACCGCTTGTCGGGCATGCGCTTGTCCGCCGAGATGATGCTATAGCAGATGGCGCACTCGCTCTGGCCCTTGAGCGCGCCGACGATGTTGCGCTTGAACACCTGCAGCCCGTCGATGATGTTGCCGTTGGAGAAGGTGATGACGCCCTGCGTCGTCATGATCCCGCTCTGCCACTTGAGCTCCGTGACGGCGACGCGGTGCAGGCCTTCGACCGTGACGCCTTCGATGGGGTAGCTGGAGGGGACCTTGATGACGATGGCGGCTTGGGACTCGTCGACCTCGTAGCCTGCCGTCACTTCCCTGGCCGTCTTGGAGACCTTGATTAAGAGCTCTTGCTCGCCGCTGGCGGGGGCCTCTTGCGACTCTGCCCAGGTCTGGACACTGTCAAGCGTGTCTGCGATGATGAGGGGCGAAAAGTTTTTTGTCGTCCACGATTCCACGGCTATTCTCGTCTGCTTGGATCGGCAATCTATGTACCACGCTCGAAAGAGGCCGGGGATGTACTTTAGAATCAGGTAGAACAGATGCGCAAGGAGCCAGTGCATGCTCTGTTCACCAGCCTCCGAGTCGGCCAGCTTGATGTTGTAGTCGCCTATTTGCTGCGGTCCGATGTTCTCCTTGTCGAGGTTCAGTGGATGAGCGGCAGAGTGACCGAGAACATCGAACAAAAAGTCGAGCAGCGGGTTTACAAAGTCGCCCGTCTTCAGATGCTCGGTGAAATCATTCCTGATTTTAAACGAGGAGGTCGAAAACGCGTCAAACAGAAGCTTCCAGGAGAGGAGATAGCATCGCACTGATGAGGGGAAGAGCGAGAGAGCCTCGTCCGAGAATTTGTCTAGTGTCGGAGGATCGAGCAGAAGCGAGAGAAGCTCGTCGGGAAGGCGAGCATCTGAAGCGGGTCAATATCTCATTCTGAGTTGCAAGATTCAGATAACTTACCTGTCTTGTCCAAGAGAATATCGATGGAATGTTGCTCCTGTTGTGCTGGTATCTTCTTATGAAGCATATTGAATGCCGCAGTCTGAATGTCTCTCGACTCCGACGCGACCAGCGGGAATAGATCCGTCGGCTCAGGAATACGTGTTACGGGGAGCCTCTCAATCTCGCGGCACAGCATCGCATCCACAATCTCCAAGGGCTGCGAAGTCTCCTCACGGGGCAGCTTCAACAGCTCTACCAAGCCGTTGGACTTGGCCGTTGCAAAATCTCTCAGGGCGTCTTGCAGGTCGTCATTTGGCTCCTGGATCCCCTCCAGAGTCTTGAACAGCTTGAGTGATGAGTGGATGAATGGAAGCGCATCCGGCAGGACGTATTGACCAGCGCGCTCCCACAGACCCACGCAAAACTGCATCGTCTTCTCCCAATAGGAACCATACACGTCCTTCATGCAAGGCAGTAGTCGGCCAAGCGCACGACAAATCTCAGCGCAAATATCGGCGTCTAGCTCGTCAATGTCTTCTGTCCAGGCGGTGAGTTGCTTCGCCGCAAACACAATTCGGTTATTTGCGACAGGAAGTCCCCCAAGTTCGTACACCTGTGAGCATAGCGTGAGGAGAACCAGTGTCGCCATGGTCTTCTCACTTTCAGGTGAGAGAGCTGCTATGTCGCTGATCAGTCGGTTGCAGAAGTTGTTGACCGTCTTCGACGACTGCAAGCTGTCTCCCAGACCCGTGATCAAGCCAGCCGCGAGCAAAGCCGTGTCTGGCTTGGCTTTGAGGACGTCCGGTTTGAGGAATCGTTCCTCGAGGCTGGATGGGACTCCATGAACTTCCGTCAGTGCCTGGAGAAGTTCGCTTAATGCCCGCGCACTGTATACTCCACGCGTGGAGAGCTCCATCGCCTCCTTCATGGTCAAATCGACAAGCTTGCGAATGATGCCGGAAATGCCCTCTTCCGCCGCTTCGTCCCATTGGGTTGCTGTGGTAATGAGCTTGTTGAGCAGGCTTCTCGAAGAAGTGACGAGTTCCTCCGCTTGGGAAATCCCGTCACTGTCGTCTAATACCCTCCAGAGCCCATCTTGGCTCATAGAAGTAATTTGATCAGAGGCGAGTTGAACAGACAGGCACTGGAGGTACAGCAGCTCGACGTGAAACTGTTGGGGAAGTTCGATGCCCTCAGGCACTGCACTCAGGAGTTCACAGTTGTAAAGCGCCATCCTTGTGGGTATCGAGCGCCCCTTTCGGTCTCTCGGCACTCGAGACTGGCTTGGCTGAGACACGTGGCTGGCCCTAGGAAGAGTAACAGCACCGCCGATACTGCTGGTGATTGACAATGACGGATCAATCGGCTGCTCCAACAATGGCGAGAGCTCCGCCATCCACACATTTGTGCTTGGAAGAATGTCTTCCCAAGGCACATTGGCGTCGGCGGCGCTCTTGGCCTGCGCGACCAGCGTACTTATCCTAGTTACAACGTTAGTCTAGTCCAGCACATCTAGTATCGCTGCGACATACTCGAGGGATTGAGGGCCGGCTCGTTCGAGATTCGACTGAATAATCTCCACCGTAGGAAGCGTGCCTTGTCCTTGGCCATCCAGAAGGGAACGTATCCTAGCCGCCATGGGAGAGATGGTGCTGTCGCCAACCTCTAATAGAGCCAAAAGTTGCGCCACGAGCTCTGTATGAATCGCTTCCTGCTGAGAAAGGATCTCCGGCCGCCTCTTTGCAATAATCTCTAGAACCTTCAGAATTCTTTCCGCGTGCTGGGTTTCTTTCCCCAGCAGTGTCACCATGTCGCTTGCTATTTTGCGACTAGTTGAAGAGTGGAGGGCCTGATGCATGATGGCGGCTTCTAGAAGCTCCCGTGAATTGCCTTGGGTATCTCCAATTGCCTCGACTGCTTCGCGTGTCTGAGAGCACATTGCATCCTGAAGCCTAGGGGTGTTCTGGGCAATGGAAGCAGCCTTCTCCTGGGAGACAAGGCCGGTGATTGCCAAAATGCGCGGCGCGGAGGGTGCAAGATCCAGAGTCGCCTGTATCCACGCCTGCCAAACGGCTGCATAATCATCTTGCCGACCCGGAATGGTCCCAAAGATGCGCAGACAAGAGAGCAAGCTACGGGATGACGTGGACCAGATGACCTTGTCCATATCTTCCTTTGCAGCCGACAAGAGGAAATTGGCCAGTCGTTCTCCGGGTTCAGCTGTGAATAGGTGAGGCGACGTACGCAGGGCACATTCGAGCGCCTGGGCGGCCCCAAACGGCTTCATGTTTCGGCTTTCAAGAAGCATGATGCATTGCTTAATGACCTGAGTCGAAGGGCCAGTCGTTTGGTCTGGAAAGTCGTTGTTAAGCTCCTGCAACTTGCCATGAATCAGCCCAACAAGGCCAAACCATCGTCCCCCTTCTTCACCAATCTTGGTTTGCGATGCTCGGTGCTCCTTTGACACCTCTGGCAGTGATCCAGAGACATTTGCGCAAAATATAGCACCGAGGCGGACCCATTCGTCTGCCGAAGCTTCAACAAGGCGAGATGAAGACTGCATCAAGCCAATGTGGATCTCAACGAAGATGGACAGCGCGTTAGGGCCTAGCGGAATTGACGTTTGCTTTTCAGATATTGAGAAGAGGAATTGCTCAAACAATGGGAACAGGTGTTCTTTTGCAAGGGCAAGCTGGTCGTCGTCAGAAAGTGCTTTCAGACACCGCCTGGCAGCATCGACATAGCATTTCCATCAAAAGGACGTATTTGTTCGAGGCTCTTCGCGGCTCGTAATACCAGACTTTAGCGATGATAATAGGCTGGCTGACGCCTCGAGCGTCAAGACGTTTGTGGGAATCAGGTCGAGGAGTTGGTCCAGGCACTCCCAGTACTTTGGGGGGCTTCCTTGCGAGCCTTTCGCGACGAATGATTGCAGCCTCGTGAATGGAGACTTCTTGTCACTCGGGTTTGCGGCCCAAACGCTGGGGCTGCGTTGAGTCAATTTTGTCAACGCTCGTACGTACTCGAGTGCAGAGCCCGACTGATTGGTCTTGAGACCTCCAGTGACAAAGGCCTGCCTAGCCTTGGCCGACTCGGCGTATGGAAGCCGGCGCTCGAGACATGCAAACAGCAGCTGGCACACCGTCTTTCTGACCTGCTGATCCTTGAAGGTGATGCTCTTCCACACGATCTCCTCGGCGAAGTAATCGTCGTATTTTGGCCGTGACTTTTCGACTCCTCCATCGTCCAGCTGGACCAGACCAAGTACCAGGGACAGACTGGCCGTGATAACTCTGAAGTATTTGGCCTCGGCATCCTCGGTGGTGGTTGATCGTTCATCACTCAAGCTGTCCTGCGTTTCCTGGGCGGCTTGGATGGCGTAGTCGAGGATCTGGGCCTGACACTTGCTCCAGAATGCGGAGACCTTTTCTGTCGTGGTCAGGAAGGAGGACAGGCCGTCGTTAGCGGCTCTCGMAACCACTCGGTCGCGGTCATAGAGCCCAGAAAGCCAGGCGCCGACGACTTTGGGGATGTGTCGCTCCATGCGTTTGCGGGCCGACTTCATAAGCTCAAACTGCAAGGTGTGCGACAGCTCCCGGACCCGTCGAGAATTGTCGATGGAGAGGCGCGGATACAGCTGCGTCTGCGATGTGTGAGCTCCATGGCCAACTCTCAACACCCATGGCGTGCTGCTGGGACACTGGTGGACGACGAACCCAGATCTCGAGGAGGGCCTCGTCGGCGCCGCCGCCCTGCTCAAAGGGATGGGCCTGCACGTGCTGCAGCAGGTCCTCGAGGGCCTTGGCCTTGGTGATGCTGTCCTTCTTCAAGACGTTCTTGAGCGACACGACCACGTTGGGATCCGACACGGCGCTAAAGGACGGAGCCTCGGCGAGGTAGGACAGGGAGCTCCCGGCGGCCGCGCCGCTGAAGCCCCCGCCTGCTCCGAACGCAGTGCCGAAGCCCGACCGGCCGCCTTTGCCCTGCTGGCCGCGCTTCATGCTGGCGGTTTCGCGGGCGGAAGGGGCGAGCGCTGCAGACTCGACGTTTTTGCGGGAGCTGCAGCGCAGCGCGAGGTTTTGGAGTTGGAGTTGGGGCTGGAGGTGGCAGGATGATGTCACGGGAGTATTTTCGCGCGCCAACGTTTGCTCCAGCAGGCACGGATTAATACAGTCACACCGGGCCAAAAAATGTGGGGCTCGGCCCGGCCAGCCGAATCTGGATCTGGACATTGACGCTTTCTTTGCACGTCGACAAACCGATCCCCTGCGCGATGCGACAGATTGAAGGCCGATGCTCATCAAGAACATGAACCGCCACCGCTGCGCATGCCTGTACTTGTACCCGGTCATTCAGTGCGATGGCTAGCAAGGAGGTGCAGTTCCCTTGAGAAGCAGGCGCAGGGGCCAGCCAATCAGTCCAAGAATCCCGCGATCCTGTGCGAGCAGTGTCAATGGCACCCCGTCTTCGTACCGAGGCCTGGTGGCTTGCGGCATGTCTCTAAGCGAAGCAAACTGTTTGCCCCAGCTGGGCGACGGCTGGCTAAGCCCGGCTTACCGTGACTGCAAGTCCGTCACTCCAGCCGTCCTTTGTTGTGGTGACCTCAATCTGACAGATATATACTCCACTCGAGCCGTCAGTACAGTTCATGCAACTAAGTACGCCATCMGAACCTGCGCATCATTGCAGAAAGTTCTCCTAACGCAGGTGTGCAGGTACGCAGGTCCCCGTGTGATTTGCCTTTGAGAGCCACAGCTCTTAGGTGATCGAAATGCTGCTGTAGCTTAATAATAAATCCCCAGGGCCGATGGGGCCGATGGTTCACCCAATGCCTGTCATCCAAGCACATGAACGAAGGCACCAGGGAGGGCTGTTGACGTTTTTGTCCCTCCGCTCCAACAATGCTAGCCCTGCCTGAAGCTTCTCCTGTCGGCGGGGTCCAAAAACCTCGTCTTTGCACCATCTTTGGCCCTTGGCCGCCAGCAGCTTTGTTGAACTATGCTCCTTCAAGCCCACCGACTTGCCTCGGGTGCCCAAGTTCATCTAACCAAGGCTCAAGAGGCTTTCTGGATTGCTTGTTAGGCATTCGGGGGTCAGGCACCCTGATCTCAACCACAATTTCCACGATGAAAGGACCAAGCGTTTTGCCTCCGTCGTGCCGAAGCTAATTAGTCGTATTCGAAGCGAAGCGCCTCACCCGCCCTGCTCGTCACACAGCACCGAGTGATGTCTTAGGTTGGGGAGGAAGTGATTATGATAGGATTACGGTCCCAACCACGAGTATAAGGGGCGTTGAGACGGGGGCCTAGCGAGGTTCGGACCGGCAGGGAGCGCCCGCGAGCTCTGGCAGCTGAATGTTCAGGTCCTGCAACTCCCGCGCAACCTGGCTTGCGGCGGATGCCATCTTGCCTTTCCCCGGTGGGGCGTCCGTCGTGACTGCCAGCAGACCATGGCCACCAACTAGGACCCGGCGCAGGCCGCCGTGGAAGTCTCGGCCAGCTCTTCATGGACCAGGCAAGACAGCGGCCCTACGCCACGGCCGTCTCCTCGTCGGACGGGACCGTCGTACTAGTTTCGCTCACGCCAGGAGCCAACAACCGCAATTAGGCCCGCCCGGGGGGGGGGGGGGTTCACGCATCTTGTGGATCCAAATGATCATGATCGTCTTGCGCCCAACGGATGCTCCAGCGAGCTCGTGGTTTCAAGTGGCTGCAGCCCGGGCCGTCAGGGGGCGGTAGCCAAGGATTATATAAGACCGGTGATGGATCCGATTCAACTTTGATGGGACGATGGTGTATCTGGGCAGAAAGGACACGCAGATAAAACTGCGCGGACAGCGGATCGAGTCGGGGAGATTGAGCACCAGATCACCAGGCTTCTCTCCGGCGTTGCGCACATCATAGTCGATGTACTTCGTCGGCAAAATGCTGATTCTTTGGCGTGTTTCCTCGGCTTAAACAAGATCGAGGCAAGCTACACTGCCGAGAGCATGGTGCCGTGCCGGTAGTGAGGACAGGACGCCTTCACGGGACCATGTCAGACATGGTCGCCGTCCTTGTCGCTGTGTTACCAGATAACATGCTTCCCAAGCACTTTGTCCCGGTGGGCTACATGCCAAGGACAAGCTCCGGCAAGCTGTATAGGAGATTGCTGTTTGAGACTGCAGATGCCACGTCGGTAGAGGAGCTTTCGACTTTTGCAATCGGCCAACGCCTGCCGTTCCGACGCTGCTCGACAAAAACTAAGGAGTGGCAGCGCGCGCAATGGTCTCGAGTTCTCGACATTCCCGAGGAATCAATCAGCGCCGATGAGAACTTTATCATCTAGATGGCGACTCGATCCGCATCGTTACGCTCGGAAAGACAATCCTTGATGAGTACGCGGTGGGCCTGAGTCTTTCCTTGATTGATAGTAGAAGCACGTCCATTGGTGTATGGCCAAGTTCATGGGTGGCAGCCAGAGCAAGATCGTTCATGCAGAACCTTCAGGCATCGACTTGGTGGCCGAAATTTCGTCTGTGACAGACCAGTCTTGGGCTGCATCTCCACAAGTCGGCCGTGCCTGGACTTGCCTTCCAAGCAAGGCGGTTGTCTTCCTGGCCGGAGCTACTAGCTACCTTGGAACAGAGATTCTGCGTGAGTTGCTGCGCTCTGAAGCCTTCGGGCACGTCGTGGCTCTGGTGCGTGCCAGCAACCCGGAAGAAGGACTCGAACGGATCAAGAAGACGGCGTCCATTGCCAGGTGGTGATACAACGGAGATGATGCGAGGGTAGAGGTATGGAAAGGCGATCTTGCAAGCCACCGCCTAGGTTTGAACAGTTCACAGTGGAAGCGTTTTTCTGGGTTGTCAACGAACACCGACGGGGGCGACATCGCCATTGCTCACAACGGCACGGTGGTCAACTGGAATGCGGATTATGGTAAGCTGCGGGCTGCCAACATCAACTCGACATCTCAACTTCTTGAGGTTGCGGCGACGTCGCCCGTCAGCCCCAAGTTTGTGTTTGTATCGGGTGGAATGGAGGACACTCAAACAGACGGCGCGGCTGCTGTTGCTCGCTGCCCAGCTGTCCCAGACCACCGGCTACGCTCAGAGCAAGTTTGTGGCGGGGCCGACCGTGTACGACGTCGCTTCCAGACTGTCGTCACCACAAAACAAGGCGTCCGTTGTGAAGCCCGGTAGGATCATCGGGTTCATCCAGTCGAGTGGGAAAGTGAATGGGGTAAAAGGTGCCGTAATCACGCACGAATGGGTCGAGGATAAGCTTTATCTACTTCGTATGTCTTGTGGTGTCAGTTGTTAGGTTGGGGCGTTGGGTAAACCGGACGCCATCATGGATACGAAGTAGAAATGTTAATTTCTCTGTTCAAAGATTTATGAATATCCAAATCGATTGTGTATCACGTCTGCCCCTGATAGCGTTGGTTTGGACTGGGGCGCGCAGCATTCCTTATCTGTGAGCCGTCAATGTCCCGGTTGTCTGCACGGGCCAGGCGGTGGGCCAAGGCTTCAAAAACTGAATGATTTTATAGCCAGGGACGACCACCGCTACATTTTGAGGTACATATCGTGATGGCTTAAACGTGATGTCGAAGCTGGTGAATGTGAGATGCTCCAGGGACACACGTGACAGTTCTCCATTCTCCCCGGATTTCCGTTTTAGGAATGTCCATACCTTCGGGGGCAGGATGGGGGCACAACCGTTGGTGGAGCGCAGCCAGGCGGCGTGATTGGCTCCCGCAGCGGGCAGAGTCGGAGCTCGGAGCTACTCCGTACGTCAGCGGTTGTGGGCTGCTGGGGCATTGACCCCCGCAGGCTTCGGCTCAACGACCTCAGGCATCCCTCGTCACCCAGCTCCAGCCGAGCAGCCGTCTTCCCCTCAATCGTCACCTCGCATCACCATCATCCTCGCCATTCACCGACGCCCGCCGCTGACTCCCCGCTTGTCCAATCGCCGTGCCTTCGACTGCTCCTGGGACAGGCAGTCAGTGATACGCGCTCGCCATACAACCACAGCGTCTCCAAGCCCGCTTCAACCCGTTCCGTCCCGAGGCCAACGTCCATGTCACTTGCAGCTGTTGCTGCCCTTCGAGAGCTACGCCTCGTCAACACCAGCGCCGTGGTATGTCCTCTGCCTCAGTCGCCATCCCTGCGCCGTGGCGCATGGGAGCTCCTCCTTCATTCAGGTGCAGCTTGCTCAGCTAACACGCTCCAGCGCCGTCGGTAGCCTCTCGACGCCATGTTGACGACAGCGCCCACGCCCTCGCCTCGTGCGAGGCTTCTCATGGTCGCACAGAGATCCTCCAGACAGTCCGCGGCCGCCCTGACTAGCGTTTCGCAGCTCAGGTCCCGACACCACCTGCAAAGCAGAGGCTTTCGGTTCGGCACATGGTCATGTCATGCCGGCCCCGACCAGCAACGCGAAGCCCGCCGCCGCCACCGCGTGTTGCGACACAGATACATGGAATCTCTCAACCGCAAACTGTCTTGGGAGAACAGCCCTCGCGACAACAGCGCCAAGGCCGCCATGAAGAGCGCCATGGCTCGATTTACGCAGACTCGGCGCTCTGCAGCTAGCGGCAAGTACGTCAATGTTGATGACGTCAAGTCATGGTCCGACGACCTGTCCGGCCTGCGACCGGGGAGGAACATTGAGGTTGTCGAGCGAGAGGCCATCGATCATTTATTCGGCACGCGCAGAGCCGGCGACAACCCGAGTAACCCGTGGACTCCGCTCCAGAATATCCGCAAATACCTCGAGACGCGGCGATCCCACCCAGAAGTCACCCCGGAGTCTGTCTTACATGCTACTACCACCGCAGGGGAACAAGACGGTGGTTTCATCGATCCCATTACCAATCGCAGAATGACCACACCCAGCTCCGGCGATGGTGCGAGGGCATCGGCGACCCGCCAGTCTGAGGATATCGCCAAGGACACAAGCAAAACGTCCAAAGTCGGAAAGGGCCTGAAGCATTATGAGGATCTTCCCAAGTACTCCTCAACTACTCTCGACAACCCTAATGCCCTAAGAAAGCTCACTGCCGAAGAAAAGTCTAAGGAGTACAAGGACTTGGGCAAGTACAAGCCTGTGCAATGGAACGAACCGGATGGTTTGCGCAAAACCACCCCGGAAGAGGATTCCAAGAACTACGAAGACTTGCGCGAATACTCATCGGTCAAAATCGACGACCCGAATGCGCAACAACCACCAAGTCCAGAGGAAAAGTCCAAGATCTATAACGATCTGGACAAATACAAGCCTGTGTCTTGGAATGAACCAGATGGGCTCCCAGAGCATACCCCTGAGGAGCGGTCGAAGAACTATGATGACCTAGACAAGTACGGGGCTGTCCGGTGGAACGAGCCTGACGGCCTTCGCAAGCCCACATCCGAAGAGCTTTCCAAGAACTACGACGACCTCAACAAATATGGCCCGGTTGTTTGGAATGAACCAGACGGCCTTCAGCAGCTGACGCCAGAGGAGGTGTCGAAGCAGTACAGGGACCTCGGCGCATACAAGGAGGGGTTTGTCGCCAATGATGCTGTCCTCCAAGCCCACGAAGAGAAGCAACAGGATCCGACGCAAAAGGCCGAGCCAATCTCCGCCAAGGTGGAAGTCCCCTCCGAAGACCCTCAGAAGCTATACGACGATCTGAACAAGTACGGGCCGGTCCGTTGGAACGAGCCCGATGGCCTCAGGCGGTTGACTCCAGAGGAGCTGTCCAAGAACTATGAAGACCTGCCCAAGTATAGGCAGTACGACAACTCCGGCCCCACCACTCCTCGCGTTCATCCCGAAGGGGTATCGAAGAAGTATGAAGATTTGCGGAAATACGATTCGTTCCCAAATGCAGGGCCTATGACGGAGCGCATCCACCCTGAATTGGCTTCGAAGCAGTACAAGGATCTTTCGAAGTACCCCGTTGCAGGCTACGAAGAGCAGGAGAAGACGCGCCACATCCACCCCGAGGAGCTGACGAAGAACTATGGCGATCTTGACAAGTACAAGCCACGGAGCTTTGATTCACCAAGCCGGACATATCCCATGCATCCCGAGGAGGCAACCAAGTTTTACAAAGACTTGACTCAATACAAGCCGGTCATGCACAACGAGCCCGACGGGAAGCTCGCCGTCACTCCCGATCCCGTCCCAAATGGCCTCGAGGGCTATGACGCCAGAGCCGAGGCTCGCGGCAGATTGGGTGCCTCTTCGATCACGCACCACGGCCAACCAAACAGCAACAGTTCAGACTCTTTTGATGATGCTAGCCAAAACGATCCTCTCAACCCTAGGATATCCAATGAAATCCGAGCCGCAGCGCTGCGCAACGCCGAGGACAGTAGGCAGAAGGTGAAGCTGCAAAAGGCCAAGTTAGAGCACGAACTGAACTGGGACGCGACGTCGAAGGACGCGCAGGACACCATTTGCCAAATGAAGAGGAAGACTGGGCGAATGCTGACGGGCAACTACACCCGAGACTTTCCCGAAGAGTTTGCAACGTCGTGGAACACGTCCAACTCACCCTCGAAAACGACGCTTTACCCGAAGAACCGCAGCGAAGACGGGCAGGTTGAACCTGTGGGATCAAATGCGCAGGGCTCTGGGGAGGATGCAGAGCTTGGCTCAATGGATGAGAGCTTCCCGAGCGAAGACACGAAGCTGGAACCCTCACTCAACCGGCGATGGGAAAGGCGCTTTTCACGAGGTGTCATATCCCACCTGGAGAGGAAGCAGGCCGAGGCCGATCCGTACTCGAAAGCGCCACAGGGCATGCAGACTAGCTACGCGGAAGAATGCGGCGGCAAAGCTACGTGGCCAAGCCTGGTAAAACACTACAAGGTCAAGACGCCCAGGGAGTCCGGGGTCGGGTCGATGGCGGAAACGGACGACGACCGGCAGCCCGCCTCGTACAAGATACTTGCGTACGATTCGTCAACGCAATCCATTAGCGTCGCCGAGACGACGTCGGCCATTGACGAAACGGCATCGGCAGCATCGCCTGCTGCTGTTCTCCTCCAGCTATCGAACCCGTCCAAGTTTCTCCCCCACTTCACAGCGCTGCAGGCTCAGGGATACGAAATCGTATCGGGTAGCGGCGACGTCCTTGTCTTCCGCAAAGTACGGCCTGGCTCACCCGAGGCTACATCATGGGCAACGAGGTTCGCCCCAGGAAAAGGATCCCCCATTAACCCCATCGACATGATGGGCAAGCCAGTGACGGGTAACTTTGCGAGCCCGACGGGGTTCGTCAACTACGATGCCTTGGCGGAGGGGGAAGGCTACAAGCCTTCGCCTCCATATACAAAGGCCACGAGAGGGGAGGGCTATAACGGCGATGGACTGCGCAAGGGAAAGAAGAAGAGGAGCTTCGGGCGCAAGGTTGTTGTGGGAACTGTTTGGGTGGCCGGGATCGCGTACTCTGCGGGCGTTCTCGGGGAGTACTTTGCCACGGGTGGGATGGACGGATCGGGTGGGAAAAGACTCTAGGCCCGACGAAGAAACTCGAGGCAGTAGGGTTCTTGGATGACATGGTTGAATACCCCGTGGAGAGGAGACGAGGCGCAGGGCTTGGCGGCTCCGGCCAGCTGGTGCAGGGAAACCCGACTCAGTACGATCGGTTGTTTGCGTCGTTGCACATGTCACCCCTCATCCCCTTCCATTGTAGTGTATTGGCGTCTGGGGAGTTGGCGGGATACGCAGGTTATATGGAGCATGAATCAAGCAATGTTTCAACAATTGTGGCCTTTGTAGTGACTCGACATGATTTGATGTCCATTCTTAGTACAGGTCCATGCTGATATCATGTGTCTTCACCGTCGCGGTGTCCCCGGCACGCGTCGGCTGCATGCCGTTCCTCACGCCCTCTTCTCGGTGAAGCCGGGCCCCGTCTTGACGCCGTCCATGGCCGACATCTGCAGGGCGCGCTTCTGATCCTCCTTGCTCCAGCTCTGGCGGCGGTCGAGGCTGGGCGTCCACGAGTTGGTGTGGTCCATGGCGCGAGCAGCGTCAGCCTCTGCGTGGGCGCTGGGGTGGTGCTTGTCTGGAGGATGTTAGAGTAGTTTCTAGTGTACCATTTCGAGGGAGACAGGCCTTGGGCAGGCTGCACGGGGGCGGTGGGGGATGAGGTGTTGGGGGCCATGATGCTGCTTGCTTGCTTGCTTGCTATAGCTCTTGGACAGCTCGGTAGGCAGGGTAGGCCGGGTAGGTATAGGAGTCGCACTCGGCGTATCACGATGCTGACGGTGATTGCAGGGGTTCCGGGCTTGTTGGTTCAGCGTGATGATTGTTTATTGGAGGCTTCTGCACACAAACCGAAGGTGCCTCATGCCGTGATATTTATCGCCACTGAGGGGGGAGGCACGCAGGACACTTGCCGCCGTCGATGAGGCGGGGTCGAGACGACCATGGAACCTCTGAGAGCGCAGGCAGATCTGCGATTCATCCGCCCGACGCCTAGCATTGGCGCAGGGTCTTGTATTGGTAGTGGCGATACAACTTTAGCCGGCCATAGCCATACTCAACTTTGAGTTTCACACTCGTCTCTCAGCTCAGGGTCCTGAAGCTACTGGCTTCAATGTGCGGCCCCCGCCCACGCGACCCCGAGCTTCTTCTAATCATTGCGCCCGCGCCGCCAGATCGAGTCCGCGTTCTTCATGGCGAAGTCTTCAAATTATTTATGTGGCGCTACATCAATAAGGTAACGCAGAGATACCCTCGAATTGTTACCCATCTCGGCCACAGTTGCCTTCTCTAAGCTCACACTTGTCCGTCTCGACAATCCCGTCCCGATGTTGGAGGGTCTTGATTGGGGGCCATTGGAACGACCACTGCAACATCAGAGGTGCGTAGTGATTCGGCGCCTGTCTAGCAACACCTCACCGTACTTGGCCAACACGGTCCTGAGAATCGTGAACAACGACGGTGGTCATGGCAAGCCAGCAGATTCCGAAATACCACATTGCACCTAATTTCTCCATTCCTCCTGTCGAGGCCGGCGGCGTATTGACGCTAGGCTCCATCATCGCCAGCGTCGCCAGTGCCGACGAGCCTATCAACGTGGACTGCCATGTGCGCATCCCGATGGCCAAGCTCTTCTGCAGCCACCAGAAAGGCTTCTTGGCGACCAAGTCGCGCATGACGAGCGGCCAGTACGGCGTCTGGGCCAAGCTGGTCGACGTCTGCAGCGTCGAGTTGAGCTGGGCGACTGAACGGTCCGCCCAGGATGTCTACTACTTCCGGAGCATCGACACGATCTACTTCAGCCCGTCTTACGAGTACATGGAGGAGAGTATGAACAAAGACGACGTCAAGGACCACATCGTGGGTTCCGGCTATGGCTCCGTTTACATGGTCACGGGCCTGAAGACGGCTAGGGGCCCGTCTGTGAGCGTGCCCAAGAGTAAGAAGTGGAAGAGTACGGTCGAACTGCTTCAGGGGCCGGTAGGATTGCCCGTTGAGCTGGGACCCAAGTTCAATACGTCCAAGGAGGCGAGGCAGGAGATGGGCTTTGAGGATTCTACCGATTTCGTCATAGGCATCCGCGTCAAGAAGCTCATGTACAAGAAGCATTGGCTGACCCAGGAACCGGGTGCGTTGGTTGCCAAGGAGCACAACAAAGGAGCAACCATGGTCGACGACGATGTGGTAGAGAAGGGGCTGGACGAAGTTGTTGACCTGGGTGATGATACGGAGGGCCAGATTGAGGTAGAGACGGAAGAAGTCGGCGGCCAGACCCTTGAAACGGCATGGGTGGTTCCAACCTGAGGCAAGCTGCACGGGCCGACTACAAGAGCTATTTTGACGGAGGAGAACACACACACCGAAAGAAACTCCTGTACGTCCTAGAGGGACATTCACGCACGTCTCTCGGGATCAGCAATCACTCAAAGGGGGTTATACTTACCCAAACTATCTAGTCGGGACTCTAGGTTTCTCGTATAAGCGGTCTTTTATCTCGTGCCCGCCAAGGGGTCGTCACTTCATCTTCACTTATTCAGCTAGTTAGCCTTACTCACTCTCACTCGTTAGTAACGACTCGGGAAGACCGGGCGCCCGTAGGCATGTCAATTCTGCGAATCGTGCCTCCCCAAGTCCACAGACTAGGGACAAAGCGATCCTTATGCACGTGCCTGTGTGAATCCCCCCTCTGCACTGCCCCTGTCGTGGGGGTGCGTTCGTCTTCCGTCTTCCCCGTCAAACTATCCTACCAGATCTACTGAGTCGCAATTTATACGGTGCCTGTTGGCTTCTAGGTAATCCCTGATAGCAGATTAATCCATAGGCTCCAAACTCCCATTGTGCATTGTAGAGTATGTATCATAGCTTCAAAGCTCCTCCAAGATATCTCGAATTAACGCAGCCAGCTTGTTGTCGTCCTTGTCCTTGCCATTCCACAAATGCCCAGGTTGCACATAATCATAGCCGTCTCGCTCCGTCGACATGGCACGAAACACCTCTAGCATCCCATCTCGCCTGTACAAGGTTTGCCTGTGCCCCTCCGAGAGCTTGCACTTGAAGTTTGCAAATTCCAAGACATCAGCAGCGATGGCCGCCGCCACGGGAGTAGCGAACGAGGTTCCGGACTTGTAAACGGTCTGTTTTTTCCATCGCGAATTAACGGCAACGCCGAGGGTGGTGAAGTTGTCTTTTTTCTTCATCGGATTGGGACTCATTTTCCCCTTGTTTCCTTTGCCGTCGCACGCGTGTATGCAAATGACATTTGGGTTTCGACCGGGGCGAGAGCGTCCGTTGTTACCTCCTTCGTTGGACGCAGCCGCGAACATGAGCTTGTCGGCCTTGAAAGCTCTCGCAATGGCATCATCGATGGCTTTGTTCTGGTCCTCGAAGCCAAAGGACATAGAGATGATGTGAACATTCCACTTCTCCACGGCCCAGTCGATGGCCTGTAGATATAGCGTCAGCTCTCACAGGTATATCAGCAGCAAGGAAGACTTACCTCAGCAATTCGCCCCTGTCCTCCGGATCTACATACTTATTATCGGTAATCTTGGCAACATATATTTCTGCAGCCGGAGCCATCTTGAGTAAGAGGCGAGTAACATGCGTCCCATGGCCATATGTGTCAATATAACTTTCGTGCGACCCGACCCAGCTCCGCTTGTCGATAATGCGTGACATAGCCGGTTTGATCATTTTATCCGTCGGGTCGATTCCTGTGTCAAGTACTGCGATTCGAATCTTCTCAGGCGTATGCACTCCCTTCTCTGTCTCCGCTAGACCAATTCGTCGAGGGTTCTGCCGCAGGGCTCTGATATTGCATAGAAAGCCGTCCTCCAATCTCCCCATCAACTCGTCTGCCCATTTACATCTGCCAGACGGATCATTAGAAGACGCCGGGTGGCAATAAAAGTATTCCGACCTCTGAGAGCTACTCACTCATTATCAGGCTCCCTTGATTCCCAGTCATCATACAATACAAGGCGTCCCGTAGTCGTGGCCATCTTCTGTCTTGTGGGAACGGCGAGGCCAGACATTCCTTGAAACAGACGTTCGGTCTCTGGGAAGTCGATCACCAGCCGTTGGAAGAGCGGATTCAGGATGCATTTGTACAAAACCGCCAGGATCCTCAAGCTCTCATCGAGCTTGGGATGATCAAAATCCTCGACAAGTTGCTCGAACATAAAACAGGCTGAGCCAATATCGCGGTAGCAATCTGGTAGATCACCCTTCCAATCCCCTAGGATCCGAAGAAGACGCGCCCTGTTTGACTTTGTTGCCGTTTCATAATCTTCATCGTCGTCAGTCCATTCGGCTGAGTACTTGGTTTCGAGCTCGAGAATCAGGACCCCTAGGGCAGCAACGTCTTCCGGGAGCGGCCTTGGACTTGGGTGAGAACCCAAATCACAAGAAATATGAGGGCGCCAGTAGTCAAGCTGACTGACGGAAGTCTTCCTTGACAGAAGAAAGATGTTCTCTCTCTCGAACCCATGCTGCAGCCAGGGGCTGCCGCAGAGACGGAATAAGGAGCATGCCAGCAGAACTCCGACTGTCTGTCGGGCGGTTCGGTCCAATTTTCGGGTCCTCGTATTGGGCTGGCACTTCGCCGTGCTGAGGAAGCGATCTAGTGTGCTCGATGACGTCGTGCCGGCAGCAAGATCATACAAAGCATGCTCCAGAACGCAATCCTCCCAAACAGTGGACTCGTTGAAACAGCCCCGGATCGTTCGACTGTGATATTCCGCTGCCGTCATATGCGCACACATTCTGTGCGCAAACCTTCTCTCTGATGAACCCGCCGTTGTGGAACTGCGATACAGTTAACATCATGGCCAAGAAAGAAAGACATATGCCGTTCCAGTCAACTAGGATCTTACGAGAAGGAAACGAGAGCACGCTAGTCGCCCAAGCCCGATTATGCACTGAAATAGGACTGCCTTGGCGCATGACACTTACAGGGTAAAACGCGCAGGGATGAAGTCGTGCTCGCCGGTGCCTAGCAGCATCTCCAAGTGACGCGTATTAAAGCCGGAGAGGTGAAGTCTTGCAATATGTTCGGCTTTACAGGTGATGCAGCCGACCAACAGCGAGAACAAGGAGGAAGAGGTCTTGCTGAAGGCATATGCCTCCCCGATAGAGTCAATCTCTGCATCCGTGACCTCTTCCAATAGACTCTCAATATTCGATTGTCTCTCAGCGTCCCTGAAGACGTCGACTATGACCTTGCCAAAGTTCTCGACTATGTAGCGGCATGTCGCTATCGTCGTTTGGGGTGGTGGGAAGTTGACATAGGAGGTAAGCTTGCCTAGTGCAGATAACGTCTGTTTTTCTGACGTCGCAGACTGCTCATACTCGTCGGTCGATATCTTAGAGTCATCCGTGCCGTAGGCATCCTTGTTGACAGCCTTGTCGTCCTGTTGCCGCAGCAAGCTGCGGAGGGTAACGAGCCTGGGGAAGGAAGCGAAACAGTTGGCATCCTCGTGATTCAGCTCGAGTTAGTCGAAAGCAATTAGATCTAGCGTGTTTGTAATAGGACTTGCGCAGACTAGGTATACCAACCTGGGATATTCGGGCGTCTACAGTCTTCTCCAAATCCAGCACTGATTTTTCAAACAAACCTAGCACAGAGTCGAAGGCTTTGATAAGACGGTCTACATCGGAATCGCTCTTGCTCTTGACTTCTTCAATGTCAATGCGCCGAAGTCTGATGGGCAAGCTATTAACATCCGACCGCAGGACGGTGATGTGGTCAATCAGGTCGTCAAGCCTGGCCTCGGACACGGCTCCATATCGCCCACTTTCCGCATCCTTAGTGGTGGGGAGTGAGGGGGCAAAAATCGAATGAACGCTTCGAAGGAGATCGAACCGCTCTAAGGCTTCGAGAACGCGCGTCTCCGAGTTCGACATTGCCGTGCCGTCCAATCGCTCGAGCGTATTTTTTTTGGCGTGTCTGTGGGCATCGGTCCAAGCAAACGGTCCGCAAGCTTGTTCAGGACGTTGCCGCTTCATACTGTGCACACCGGAAGATTGAGACTGGAAACCCTATGGGATAACCGTATCAATGAGAGAATCTGGATCTGGGGATGTGGTTTCAGCCTTTGCGGCCTAATGGACCCGGGCAATCAGTACAAGACAACCCCGCATTTCTGTTAGCAGTTTGCGAGGAAGTGCTCTCACAAGCTAGCTTGAATTCTACCGTCAGCTGAACCCGCCAAGCCACCTTAGGCATCCTTCATGATATCGAGAAACCCAGACCTTCAGCACTTCCCTTCTACTGTCCAAGCCGATCGAGAGAAGTTGATTTTTAGAAGCACCTTTTAGCTGCCAAATACAGAAACACGGGCTACAGCGGTCGCTTCCGCACAGAGTCTTATCAAGATGCAAGATGCTGCTCCCGAGTGTGCTCCAGGCCGCGAAGCTCCGCGGACCGAGAATGAGGTTGACGAGTACGAGAAGACAGCTACCACTATATACGATGTCACTGATACATGCTTCAATATCTTAGAACGCCTTGTATCAGCGGCCGATGCAGATCTTTCCCCAGAGCAGGCTCTCCTAGGGTCTGATCCCGCTTCATCTGACGAATTGCCTCATGACATAAGGGGCCTTCACAACAACTTCGCTTTTTGGGTAGATTACACGGGAGCTTTGGCCCCCGCCGGAACTTGTCTAGATGACAGGCTGCACGGCCACGACAAAATCAAGGAAATGGTTATGGAGTTGCTGGAGATGGTCGAGAGAAATCTTCGCCGCTGTACGTTATACGTTCTTTACGCAGCTCGATATGATGGCTGACTTTCGTCGCTATGGAAATAGTGGAACGACACAAAGACAACAACCCGACATTTAGAAATACGGAATCGCAACATTGGTTATCTGCGATCGATCCGGCTCTCGACAGGCTGCATTTCTTAGCCAGAGCTATAGGGAAGGCTTCCACTAGGAAGCAGGATCAAGAGCTGTTCAACTTTGTGAGCGACGAGGACAAGGTCTTCCACGGCGTGGCGATGTCCTATGTTAAGTGGAAATGTCCCAATGCGAGGCCGAGTCTCAGACAACATATGGGCGAGTTCATTGCTGGGCGTCGACGGGCTTTATTGCAGAAGCACCGGCACGCAAAGAAGTTGATGACGAGACGGGCGCCCAAGCCATCATCCTCCCCGAAACCTGAGCAGCTTCTTGCGTCCTCCGTCGAGAAAGCAGCCGCAAAATCAGCTGGAAAACTGCCAGCACTAGGAAGCATTTCGCGCGCACTACCTTCCACAGTCGGCAGTAGAGCGACACAGGCGTCTAACATGGATGGAAGGGCGGCCTTGCAGTATATACATCAGAGGCCGGCACTCTCCATCCACGGCTCGGGGTCTTTACAGCAAGGGGGCTCCATGTCAGCCGAGTATCCGGACCCGCCGCAAATCAAACCCGGAGAGAAGCATGTTCAATGTCCTTACTGCTTGGAACCATTGCCAGCGGCCGAGATACGGGAGGGGACGAAGGATGAATACTGGAAGTAAGTCTGTAGCACTCTGTTCCGGAGGAACAGACCTCAGCTGCTGATCGATATTTCCAGACGCCATGTGAACCAAGATCTTCAGCCGTACGTATGTCTTTTCCGGCGCTGTACCGGCTCCTCGTACGCCCACCGGGCAGATTGGAGTAAGCACATGGCGGCAGCCCATTCTCAGGAATGGCCTAGAAGGGTGCATTCTATGACGTTCTACTGCGATCTTGGTCACCAGGAAACGGTCGAGTTTGACAATGAGACGGACTGGAGAAAACACATGCAGGATCTTTCGCTTCACCCAAGCCGCTCAAAGCCGCCTACTGTTGCCCAACTGGATGTTCTTGTCGTTCGAAAGCAAAAATCAGTACCCCGTGATCCCTATGTCTGTCCATTTTGCGAGGACAAGCCTCAGTCAATAGCCATCCTTGGGGATCGTGGAGACTTGACCGACATGACGAAGATATTGGTGAACCACATCGCTGAGCACGTCATATCCCTCTCATTTCTGGCGCTGCCAGGTCTTGAGAGTGAAGCCGTTAAAGACACAAATTTGTCCAAGCTTGGGAACTCGTCAGCTAAACGGCGGCGAAACCCTGACCCGCCACCACAACCACCCAGAAGAGCAAGATTTCTGGGAGACAGCTTGCTCACGTTCAATGATGACACATCTGACTCCTCCTCAGACTTCATGCCTCGGCATGATTTTCCCGGCTCGGGCATGCCCAGCCGGTACAATCCGCCCGACAGCGGATACGGGAATTACGGTGCGCAGATGCACACGCCGCAGCTGGCGGCAGGCACCTACGGGACCCCGATGCCGTGCGAGTACAACGACCAGATGCCCGGTGGGGGGGCCGCAACGTACCGCAACACCATCGATGGCACGAGCTACTCTAATGCCACGGTAGGATTCTCGCCTCAGGCGCACGCGCCCCAGGGAGCATACGGTAACTTCACATCCCAGCCTGCCTATGCCAGCCCCTATAACGCCTCGTATTTTACGGGCCTCGATGCTAGCTCGCTTAACTATAGACAAGGCTTCAGCGGCATATCTAACCAGCACCTCTTCTTGGGATCCGGAGTCGGCCCTTATATACCCCCGATATATCCTCCTCTAAGTACTCCCTTCCAGGCCCATAGTGTTATAGGGAGTAGCCTCCAAGCACTAGACTTAAACGCTACGGTGGTTTTAGGGCAGCCTAGCATCTGGTCCGTCCCAACCAGCACGGGCTACGAGGCGCCGTACGGGAGCGGCCACGGCCACGGCCACTCCTCGCAGCCGCAGCCGCAGCTACAGTCCGTTGCCGCTACCGAAGCCTTATCGCCCGATACGGTCTTCTCTTATAAGAACGTGGTTCAGAGCGAGGACATGCGCCGCGAGCTACCTAGCAGCGGGCAGTCGACAGCTTCCACTAACCCCTCGGAGACGAGCTCCGATATCTCGTACCAGACGTCACTATCTAAGTTCTCAGCGCCGACGAGCGGCGCGAACCTAGGGCCGTATATATCGCCGCCGCCGATTTACCGGCGTGGTCGGACGGGGCCGCTATCACCGGAGACGAAGCAAAACGTAGTCGATCACCGCGCCTTAAAGTCAGTGTGTATCCGGTGCAAGCTAAGCGGCATTGCCGTACGTTTCCTCCCTTACCCGTCGTGCTCGTCTCTCGCATATCTATATAATAACTACTAACAATTGGTTATCTTGCCAGTGTATCAAGTTACAGGTCGGTCAGGGCTGCCAGGGCTGCAAGGACTCCAAGGAGACCTGCACGCCCTTTTACTTCATGGACCTCGTCCGAGAGGGTAGCACGCTATTCACGGCGCAACGCTATACGGGCCCGCGCGACGGCATATCCCAGACGCTCATCCTCGAGCATGTCCGTGAGCTAGCGCGTACCCGTAACATCCGTGCCGTGGCCGATAACGGCACGTACCTATACGACCTCGACCTAGACTCGGATAGGAGTAACGAGCTCCTCTCGGCTATATGCGCCGTTCTATCGTCGCGGCACACGGTGCAGGCCGCTATCAACGAGCGGGCCCAGGCGCACGACTGGCGCCAGTGCGTCATCGTCGGTGGCAGCGAGTCTAACCCCGGCGCCGCCACGCCGCCGCAGGACGCACTGCGGANCAAGTACTCCCTCCCAGGCCTACAGTGTTATAGGGAGTAGCCTCCAAGCACCAGTCTCAAACGCTACGGTGGTTTTGGGGCAGCCCAGCATCTGGTCCGTCCCAACCAGCACGGGCTACGAGGCGCGGTACGGGAGCGGCCAAGGCCACGGCCACTCCTCGCAGCCGCAGCCGCGGCCACAGTCCGTTGCCGCCACCGAAGCCTTACCGCCCGGTGCGGTTTTCTCTTACAAAAACGTGGTTCAGAGCGAGGACTTGCGCCGCGAGCCGTCTAGCAGCGGGCAGTCGATAGCCTCTATTGACCCCTCCGAGACAGGCTCCGCCATCTCGTACCTGACGTCGGCATCCAAGTACTCCGCGCCGCCGCGCCGCCACSCACCCACATCGCACCGGATGGTCCGGTTCGGCAGCATGCAACTCCCAAGGGATTCCCGCGCCGAACAACGGCATCCGGCAGGCTCGAGCCAGTCGTATGCTTCGGCGCCGACGAGCAGCGCGAGCCTGGGGCCGTATACGTCGCCGGCGCCGAGTTGCCGGGGTGGTCGGACGGGGCCGCTGCCGGAGGAGACGAAGCAAAACGTAGTCGAGCGCCGCGTCTCAAAGTCGGTGTGCATCTGGTGCAAGCTCAGCGGCATCGCCGTACGTTTCCTCCCTTATTCGTCGTGCGCGCCTCTCGTCTATCTATGTGATAACTACTGACAATTGGTTATCTTGATAGTGCATCAAGTTACAGACCGGCCTAGGCTGCCAGGGCTGCAAGGACTCCAAGGAGGACCAGCACAAGGTCGCCACCTGCATCCCCTTCTACTTCATGCACCTCGTCGAAGCGGGCAGCACGCTATTCACAGCGCGGCGCTATACGGGCCCGCGCGACGGCGGTACGCCCCAGACGCTTATCCTCAAGCACATCCGCGAGCTAGCTCGTACCCGCAACATCCGTGCCGTGGCCGATAACGGCACGCACCTATACGACCTCGACCTAGACTCGGATAGGAGCAACGAGTTCCTCTCGGCTATGTGCGCCGTTCTATCGTCGCCGCACACGGTGCAGGCCGCTATCAACGCGCGGGCCCAGGCGCACGACTGGCGCCAGTGCGTCATCGTCGGTGGCAGCGAGTCTAACCCCGGCGCCGCCACGCCGCCGCAGGACGCACTGCGGATGCTAGAGCTCTTCGACGACGCGGTATCCGGCAGCGTGACGTATAAACTCGTCTACCGGTATAACGGCGCCGAGGAGGACCTGCGGCCCGACACCTCCACTAACCGGCTGACGTTACTCGTAGCCAACCTCGCGTCGGTGATATTGGGCCGGCAGATCGAGCACGCCGCCTTCTACTCGCTACATAAGCGCCTCCCCAAGCACCACCTGCTTAGTGGCGACGACCTGGACCAGCTGGCCGGGCGGCTCTTCGCCCTGCGCTGGCACGTTTCCCTCTGCAGGCGCCGCTGGAAAGCCCTCTCGGCCGGCCCGCCGCGCGAGGAGGACCCGGAGCTCGGCGAGCTCGCGCGGTGCATGGCGCGCGACCGCGACGTCGCCCAGAAGCTCTACTTCTGCTTCTGCTTCATCCACCACAAACGCCAGAAGCCCCAGCCACGCGTCAGCCGCGAAACCTCGCGCCAGGGGCGCACGCACCGCTACGCCGGCACCCGCCACG